>JAQGBB010000136.1:0-25902 GCA_034691745.1 Prismatolaimus dolichurus
AGGCTTAGTTGGAAGCTTCTTCAAGCTTTTCCCATTGGTCAATTTCAAGAAGCACAAATTGCAAGTGCACTACAAGTAGAGACAACCTGAACAGAAAAAAACGGTTTTTCTCGAAACTGCATTTTTAGACATACAGGGTTCTTTCACAAAGCAGCTGAGCTCTAACCCAGGTATGACTTTCAAGCTGGCTTTAGTCGGTTCCATGGGACAGTGCCTCATTCGCATAAAGTGAACCAATAATTGAGAGAGTAGTGGTATGGAGAAAGTCAAAGTTCCTCGTTTTGAACACACATAGCGAGGGAGAGAGACGCAGCAAGCTCAAAAACCGAATCGAAGCAACTGATGCTTAGATGGATGAGTATGGCGAGAGACACGCACCTTGATCTGGAAGGCTGTTGCAATAAACGTATTCGTAGCTGAGCGACTGTTGAAAGAACGGCATACTATTAAACATTGAGCAGGATCATCTTGGAGAGCGATGAAACAACGACGATGTCGCAAAAAAGCTGTTTCATTGTCGGCGATCGTCTAAATGTCGCTCGTCCGTGTGTTTCTGCTTCGTCATTCTCTCTTTCGTTGATTGCATGTTGTGCGTCGCGCGAAAGGAAATCGACTGACGAGTGCAGAAGAAAACGCACGTAATTGTGTTCAATTCTTTGCTAATACATTTGCGTATCCTTTTAGCTCAGCAGCCGAAGTAGCGTTTACGAATGGTCGAAATGTGGTCACACAGGCGCTCAAGTTATCGCTTGCGCAGTGTGTGAAAATTAAACTGTCGAGGCTCCGTCATGCGTTGGCCAGCATTATCTGTCTTCTCACCATAATAGAGTAGGAAAAGTGCGCCAGGGTACGCAGGAGTGGCATGTTCATAGACGTACGTTCACATGCAGGATCTTTGCAATTATTACTGATTATATGTATCGAAGTGCGAAGACCGCAGCGGCGTACACTTTTGCGAATCTACTAGGTAGTCTTAGTCTATTGTTGAAGAGTGCAAGTAATACTGAACTTTCGTCAAGCCCGCTTGAACCGTTTCATCATGGTGCGCCTTTACAAAAAAATGCGCTGACTATGGACATTTAGGTAACTAAGACAAGCTATGGCAAAAATGCAATTTTTCACTTGACATGTTTGAAAAACCGGTTTTGGGTTGAAATTTTTTCTTATAGAGCACTCGATGGCGGTTCAGGATCTGCAAAGATTTTGTCGATCGCAGCTCTCCAGCTAGAGTTGTGATTTTTTGAAGTTTTGAACTTTACGTGGGAAATTCGAAAAAATCACGGTTTTTTTGCATTAAAAAAATTATAGTATCTCCGTGGAGTGAAATATTCAAACTTTTCCGAAATATTTGAGGCCAATATATTTGCGGTTTTTTGAACAAAAGAATATCGGGAAATTTATTGGGCATCTGGAGAGCTGTAAGCTGCCAAAGCTCGTCAATTTCGGCTAAAACAGTCACTGAGCGTCTTTCGCCGAATTGTTTTTGCTGACAAGCCCCGGCAATAATTGTTCTAAAATCATGGCTGACAGTTATTTGCGCTCTTTCAGATGCGCCTACTCTCATGTCTGTGTGTGCGTTCTAGAATTTTACACCGAACATTCCTTGCTAGAACATGTTCCCCAACTAAGCGATTATTGCGATTTATTACTATGTCTGGTGAAGTTTAGTGCCGTCATCATACCTCCACAAAAAAGAACAAACAGTCGAAACATGTGTTCTTAATAGTCTTTAGCTTAGGTTGTGCACAAGCGAAGAACAGTGCACACGAAAAACTGAGAGAGTAGCTGCTCTTGGCACGAAGCTAATTGTTTGCGCTTGCAGTTTTCGTTGGCTTTTTGAGTCTGGCTTTTGCGTGCCAGCTTCGGGCTCTCTCGCTTTTCAGCTTCGGGCTCTCTCGCTTTTCAGCTTCGGGCTCTCCCAATTTTCAGCAGCTACCAAGCACTGCTTTCCTGCCTCTCTTTCTTCTTCGTGCCTTCCTGTCTGCCTGACTTTCTATCTTCCTGCCTGCTTCCCTTCCCGCGTGCTTTCCTTCCTCCTTCCTGCCTGGCTGCCTTCCCCTCTTTTCCTCCTTCCTTCCTGCCTGCCTTCTTGCTTTCCTGCCTGCCCGCCTGCCTTCCGGCCTGCCTTACTCCGCCTACCTGCCTGTCTTCCTGCCTTCCTTGCTGCCTGCCTTCTTTCATGCCTGCCAACCTTCCTGCCCAGCGCTGTTCCTGCCTACCCTTTTTATGCCTTCCTGCCCTCCTTGCTGCCTGCTTTCCTGCTCTTCTGCCTGCCTGACTTCCTGGCTTTCCGTAAAACATTGAAAACACCAAAGTGTATGTTTCTTTCCCTCGAACATTACACAACAGAAGAATGCTGCAAGGTTCATGGCGTTCGTGGTGGATATCAAAGGTTGCAGAAGATGACGCAGCACTTTCGATGTGTCCAACTGCTTTCATTTTTAAGACGACAAACTGCTCTACCAAACACTCAAAACGCGTCGAAGCACATGAAAAGAATGAAACTATCATCAAACTTACTGGATCGAGTGGTGTTTCTGCTGCCCCTGCTGCTCCCACTACAGTTACACTATTCATTTCACCGTTCCTAGCTGACATCACGTCGTCAAAAGTACATTAGCTCCTGATGTCAGATCACTTTTATGTCGTTGTGAAAACATGCACATTAGCTACGAACCTTCCTCCGAATTGACGCCATCGGAACGCGTCTTTTTTGGCGGTATTTCAGTAACTTATTAACATTCAACAGAGCGCACATTTGGTATAAGTAGAGTGACGCGATTCCGCGCCACGAGGAATTTGCGTCAAGTTACAAGAAAAAATTAAGAGAAAAATGCACGGAATTTTGCGTCATTTTTCATTTTTGTGGTTTACTTCCTTGAGTTCGACAAATTTTTATTGCAATAGAAGGTGATTATGGTAGATTTTTTAAAAGGTTACAGGTGGATTGGCAAGTTTTTGAAAAATGGATTTGCTAGTAACTTCGCAACGCGTAAACCAATAACAAAAATTAAAATAGTTTTGGAAAGCCCTGATGTTTTGTGCCATTTTGTTATCTTTATCTGGGTTTCAGATTCACACTTTCCAAGGTTATTGGCAAATGAATTTTTCAAAAACTTAGCAATCTGGGCACTTACTTATTGAACATACCTTAACTACGCCGAGGCATTTCTTTCAAATTAATATATATTTTTATTTTTTAGCCCGAGGAACGTGTTTCAGTACGAAAACTTTTGTTGCAAAAAATTAATTAATTCGTGCGATAAATTTGTTTCAAATTAATTAATTTTTTCCACTTTTTGGTGAAACAAAATTCTTCGCACGAATTAATTAATTATTTTTTCACTGTTTTGCAACAAAAGTCCTCGCACTGAAAAACGTTCCTCAAGCCAAAAAAATAAAAAATAAATTAATTTGAAACATATGCCTCGCCGTAGATAACAGTCCATTCACACGCCGTGGAGACAATACATCAAGCATAATGTGTCCATGGTCTCTCCTAGAGAGATAGGGTGTTCATTGTTTTTCTCAATTTACTCTCTACGCATTCACATTGCTATAAAGAATCAGCGAAGCTAGTGAGCAAGTATATTTCTGCGCGCGGAAACTGCGTCAACATGCGGATTTTGCGTCAAGTAAAAAGTTATTTATTCTAAGAAATAAAAAATTTTGACGCGAATCCCGCGCAGAAAAATAAAAAATCTAAAAACTTGACGCAAATGTCGCCCTGTAACTGATTGAAGCAGACAACGCCAGTCATCGCGGGCATTCAACCCGCCCTGCAGCATCGCATGTCTGACATTAGCGAATGTTTTATCGTGTTCGTCACGAAAACGTGTTTTCGCTGAACCATCACAAAAGAATGTTATGCGGACATTTCTAGATATCTAGTTTGAGCTATCCATATTATCCTATGGCTTTTTGCATTTACGGCGATTTCTTGTTTCTGCTTTTACTTCACCTTGCTGCTGCATGCTTGGCTGGTGTCACCCTAGGCGAATTTTGCGAAAATCCAAAATTTGATTGCTTGTGTGCATGTTCAAAAAGTCGAGGCCGTCAAATCATCGCCTGCGTACGTCTAGTCGTATCATGTCATGTAATAGCTAGTTTAGGTCTTGTATGAAAATAATTGCTGTTTTACTTCTAGAATGGAATCGTCGAGTTCTGCAAGGGAAGCGTCAAGAAATGAACTGAGCAAAATTCCGCCGTCTCGTCAGGTGGTTACAGTCGGTCTAGAGCCGCGGTCACACGCTGCACTAGGCGTGGAGCGCCCGCGTGGAGTTTACATTAGCGGAGGCCAGTTAGTCCGCTTGAAAACTAGCGCTGGCGGTACGACTGGTTCACTCCCGCGTTTCTTTCGACCGTCATCGTCGGTCGTTGGGCAATTTCCGTCGGGTCAACCAGTTTTTGGACATCAAGCCAAAACTGTCCACGTTTTGTCTCCATTGAAAGCGACAAGCTCATCGACACTTTCCGGCGATGGCGCGACTACGTCTGCTGATGCACGTGGAAAGGTAAAATGTTATTTTTTTCGTTGACTTATTGAACGCGTTTTTTCCATGTGCAGACAACATTTGGAATTCAAAAACCGATGAATGTGCAATATGTGAAGATTGTTCCTATCGGTGCTGGCGCTTCTGGTGCCGTCGGTACGCAAGAATGAACCGAATGTTTGTAGCGCGTCACAATTGATTAGTGATTATGTAGCGATTACGAAATTAAAATATGTTGCGGTTTTTTCAGTTGCGAGCAAAAATTTACAAGGATCTTCGACAAGTGATGTTTCCGGCAAGGTACCTTTTACGCAGGTAAATTTGTTGCTTAACCGCTAGCAGCCAGAATAACGTGGCTGTTTTGCGATAAGCTCATTTTTTATTTTAATATCATATTGTTTCAAGTAACCATGCATGTTTTATGGCTGTACGCATGTGTATGGTATATGATTGGTGTAATAACGTAGTAACCGTGCTGTTTGTAGCAGGCCGTCGACGATTTTGCTTTCTCGTTTATATTATATACCAAGCGCGTAGGCCATTTTTATGAGATTCGTCGTCTATAAAAATGTCGTTCTAAGTTGGTCTTCTGTCCTTCAGGGCACAATTTTGGAATTTATTTTCCAATTCTTATGCTTTACTTTTAACTCCATGTGGGCGATGGTCGGTGTCTGAAGCATTCCGCCACTTCATAATGTTGAGACAAAATTTTTTGAGCAACTAACACACCAACTATAGTAATACTGCAGTTTGAGGCAAATTTCAGGAGAGTTTCGTGAAAGTTGCGTACCCGATCGCCATGACTGATGTGGTTTTTTTCTTCCTTATCTTGGCCACACTCTGTAGCTAAATCCCGCTAACCTCAACGCAATTGTGTCATTGCTACAGCTGTTATATGTTGTTTACTGGTAACGTTTTGTTAGTATGTATAACTTCTGTCGCAATCTGCCAAACATTTCATTGCGCGCACAATGAAATGTTCGGCAGGTTGTGACAAAAGTTATACTTAAGCTACAATGCGGTGCTAAATGAATTTTTTAGGCGAATCGGGCGAGCAAGACGACCGCAATAACAAACATAACAGATATTAGTACCAGCAAAGCGCTACTTCAGCATGGCAGCGACGTAAAGGTACAATTTTTTACTTCTGTTCAGAAATTTTGTCCTAATACAACTGTGTATGCAAATTGTCTATCATTACTCGTAGTAATTACGTACTTGTCTGTAATAGTGTATTATACGCGTCTTTCATATTATGAATCATCTGTCTTGTGTTGTAATAGTCTCCTGTTCATCGAATTTCGCATCGCGATCGTGCTGGCGATCGGTAAGCTTGTCAGCGAAAAGCGTGTCAGACGATTTCATTCGATGTGATAACTGTTTCATACTTTGACAGGCTGAAGGCAGTTCGTTCTGCTGCTTGTCGAACAAGACGGCCGTGCAATTGCACGAAGTCAATGTGTTTAAAACTGTAAGTTATGTGTGCTTAGTTTACCCTTTATTCTTATATACGTACACTACGCGTGTTCAAAACAGAACACTGCGTACAACGTTGAGTGAATGAGGTTCAACTCACAGATTTTTAATAGCGCTAGCGTTTTAATACACTCTGAGCGGCTTCCATCCTTGCGCCGTAATTTTAGTTACTGTGATTGTTTCGCAAACGGCGAATTTTGTCACGGCTGTAACTGTTCCAACTGTCATAACAATCTCGACTTTGAACAAGAACGCAGTCGGTCGATAAAACTCACACTCGAGCGAAATCCTAACGCGTTTCATCCGAAGATTGGTAATGGTACGTATGTGCGAGCACAAGAGATGTTTCTCTGTAAACAGGATCGCGGTTCCACAAGCAGGAGGTTACCCACCGCAGGTTAGAACCGGAGGCTTTAGGCCTGTCAATATCGACAGAAGTACGCCGGTCCACGCTATAAATGGTATCCATATTTTATGGTTTTATAATAATATACCCATATTGAATGCCAGTACAGCACACCTCTCATTCTGTTGCTGGTGTCACTGGCGACCTCAGGTCAATTTGTTTCTTGTGGTCTACATTTCTCGTTTGCGTGTCTATAGAAAACGAGTTGCGTGGGCTGGGCACTTGGGCGGTTTTGCCGAATGCTGATGTGGTTTATTTTGTGCAAAAATTCAAGGGCGGATTTTTTAAATGTTTATGTGACCGAAAATTGCATTTCCTCGTTCCAATTTAATCGGCTTGGGACAGTGTTCCTTGTTGATCAAATTTTCGGGGTGGAATCGGCCAAAAATCGGGATGGAGTTATGAAAAAATACCTAAAATTGACCCACAAGCCTGAGTGGAAATCCCAAAAGTCGGGTTGGAATTTCCACCTTGAAACACCCATAGAAGAACACTCGCTCGGCATACATGCCGCTTCTTCGATTTTTTTCAGCCCCGAAAGTCCATTTTTTATTTTCGGGCTTGGACTCGGCGAATTTTCATTTATTTATTTCTTGAAATTAGTTGCCTTTGACGACAAAATCTAGAGCTGTTGCTTCTATTTTCACCAGCAGCACCTTGTTTTGCATCCGTGGGCTAGCCAAAACACGGTGGTTAGAATTCAAATTCTCAAAAATCACGTGGACTTCGTCCCTGTGGGAGCTACGCCTCTGCAGAGATAGGCAACCTTCTTCGGACTTGACGCGGCTTTTTCTTGCTCTGCGCACTACTTCCTCATTTTTTCGCCCGCCCTGCGCGCTACTTGCTTATTTTCACTTGTTTTTCCCCGGATATGTGCGCGCTACTAGTGCATCCGGGATGCAAGGAAAATGCACCATTGTCCATGTCTGAACTCTGGATTGAGATATTTGGTTGCCGTTGAGTTGCATCGTGTTTGCTTGTAGGCAGAGGAAAAGACGACAGCAATCGTCAGCACAAGAAAGGTTGCCACTGCAAGAAATCGGGTTGTTTGAAGAACTACTGCGAATGTTATGAGGTCGGTATTTTTTGCTTTGCGAAGCAAGACTGCGTTTTTTAGTCTCTAGAATAGCAAGGAAGTACGTCTACACTGATGATCACGTATTTTCAGGCAAAAGTTACTTGCACGTTCCGGTGCAAATGCATTGGATGCCAGAATGTCGACATGCGCAGACATTCGAGACGGCAGGGCGGTGCGAGTTTGAGCATGCTAGCGACCGCTGATGGTCTCGATATTCTGCGCTATCCTGCTGTCAGTTTTGATCACTCTGAACCGTTCGACACGGAGCGAATTGCGACGCCGAGTTCGACAGGATCGGCAGACTGCAAGTCACGCAAAAGGTACAGTCTACAATGTGTCTATCCATTGTGTGCGAGGTACAGTGCGTACACAACTAGCGTGCAGGCTGAAATCGATTTTTTTCGTCGGTTTTTGAAATCGATATCTGAAAAAAGAATTGCGAAATTTAAATCGAAGTTGGACTATTTTCTTACCCTGATATCCGTCTTGGGGTCTATGTATCACCTTGTATCAGGAGTCGACGAAACCACGCCCTGTTTTATCAATAGTGGGAAAGTACTTTGTGAAAAATTGCAGTCGATTGCTGTGAAAATTGCAAAATGTGTGGGCCAAGATTTCGATCTTCGAAATCACAAAAACCCGATTTTGGGTTTTCCGAAATCGAAATATTTAGGCCGAACGTTACCGTGTTACAGTTTGGCACATTCATGAATCATTGTACCCACGTCAGTCACGTATAATATATTGTACGAATAGGAGAGATTCTATGGCGCACACATGATACTAAAACTATGCGAAGCACTGTCGTGCCGTACCATATACAGTGTGTGTAGGATGAGCACGTGGTGTCTGACTGATGCGGTCGTCGAGGCAACTGCGACGTGCTTGATCGCAGCCGCCGAGACGGTCGAGAATGCGTCCGACAAGACGGAGCTCGAAATCGAGCAAGCGATTCTCGAAGAGTTTGGCCGTTGCGTTCATCAGATTATTGAGCACGCGACTTTGTGACGCTCGTGTGTTCAAAGTGACTGGAAGTGTATGCGAAATGCTAGGGACGAACTCACTTTGCGTCTGATCATAGCATCAAGATTTCCCCACGGATGCCGCGCTTGAGTTGTCTGACTGTACAGTGCATGTCTCCGAAGTACAAGTCTAGTGTGCCTGCAGTACGGTGTGGATTTTCTCCGCTGTGCGTGTTCGCAGTGCTATGTTTAAAGGCCGTATGGCTCGGAATGTTATTTATCCAAAATGCGCTATCTTTCGTGTTTGTTCACCGTGCGCTACGTTTGGCGTCCTGCCTTTCTGATTATCCTTCGCTTGTAGTGCGAGTTCTGCCAGGTTTACTGTTGCTATATTATGCATTGCTCTATGAATGCGAAGGTTAAAAGTAAAACTGTACAATGCAATGCACGTCTCTGTTATTGCTTGCGTGTGTCTGGATAGGCTTTGAGAAAAGGCTTGAATGGACTGCACAGTCAAGTTCGTGCACCTTTTGTTTAATCACACAAATTAAAAGACGTAAAATAGGCGAAAGATAACACAGTGAAGTGGCAGACGAAGGAACCTTAAAAATATGCACCGGAGAAAGTAAATCAAACTGTTAAGTACCGTATGCAAAGACTTCGAAGGCAGCGCGAAGAAACAGCTATAACAGACCAAAAAGCACTACATCTAAGAGCCAACGAAAACATTCACTTCAGTATACTGTACGTATGCGTATACATCGCACATAATACTGTAAGTTGTAACGATCGAATGAAAAGCGAAAGCAATGTGCCACACACGCTAGCGAGCGAATCGGATGTTTGGTTCAGCGGGAGGTAAGCAGCTTTTAAAAGCTAGCTACTTCTAGCGTAAGTAACACGCACAAACTGCTCAACTGTTGCTTACAGATATGCGGTAAGGCAGGCAGATAATCGATCAAAGTTTAGTTTTCCTTATAGCCGCCGTGCACTCATTGTCCGAGCCTGCGGACGAGGCAGCAATTCGATCCATACCAGTGGTGACTGTCAGTGGTTGGTTTTCCCGCTCCATCGCAGCGTACGTTGCTCTGCGAACATGCGGTAAATAGAACGATAGTTTTTGCAACCTATGCAACTTCGCAACGTGCAGTGCCTAGAACAAATGGAGACAATCGCAGTGCCAGTCTTGACTGCAACACATCTACTACACACCACAATGCACGCGATGAAAATGCCGAGCACGGTGCCGGATAAAACGTCCGACCAGTGATGCTTGTAGTCTGAAATACGCGAAAGGGCTGTGCCGGCCGCCAAACAGAGCACGATGAGCTGAACGAGCGGACGGAAGATCGGTGTTAGCTCCGGCCAACGCAGTCTTGCTTGAAGGTAAAGCTGAATAGCACAGACATACTATGTACAGCACATAGACATAAACGTCAACCAAGTTTAAGAGAAAACTATTTCAACTTTCTCGTTGAAAAGTTGAAAGACCGTGGTAAAAGCAAGTAACAGCAGAAGCACCATTCTGTTTTTAAAGCTTTTGTTTGGAGTCATTAAGAGCATGCGTGCACCTCTCGCACACTAGCACTCATACATACCGCGAGAAAAATCATCGAGTAAAACGCAAACGATGAGTGTCCAGATGGGAACGACAACCTGAGTGAAGTAAACATACAGCATGTGTACAGTTTATTACTCTCGCTCTGGGCCCAAAACGGATGACAATTCACAATTCCCACAGCGCTATAACCTAGTCTGTTTTGCAGCACCATTTTCAAATCTTCAACAAACAGTTTTCAAGTTGGCGACCAAGAATCAGGACGAGAAATTTCAGCTTTTCGTCTTTTCTTCGCAAATTAGAAGTTGCAATACTGCTTGGTTGTTTTGTGACCTCTAGCACTCGATTGCTCGCCTCCCGCATTCTGGGCACCTCCTGGCCCTGCATACTTCGCATCGTGAATGCGTTCCTTGTTGTCGCCAGTACAGTCGAAGTCCGTAATGTACGCATATGAGGAGCAGTTAATCTTGCTCCAGTCGGGTTTGCACACGTCAATGAAGTGCGGTCGTAGACGACCGATGATGTACTTTCCGATGTCGGTAAGCATTTGCGTTGTTGCTGCACCGAGAAGAAAATGCCCTAAAACAAATCAACATGTGAAGTTCTATCCTACGTTCAACGAGGGTACGGAATCAAAACACAGTATGAAATATTTTTCAAAAATGACGTTACGTACGTGACAGACATTTTCGAGTACAACTCCTCGGAAAGTGATCCGATCTGGGCGAGTCATAGTGCGTCTCAAAGCTCTCCCCGAATACTATCTAACCGTGTGAGTGCCGTTCGCGAGCGACCACAGGTGAGCGGAAAAAGCCAAAAAGCGTATGACCTAGTTACGTACGTGACGCATGGAATAACCCATGTATAAGTTTTGTCCCAACGTGGCCGTATTGGCGCTAATGGAGAACGTACATACCAAGCACGTGTTGTACACTATACATAGTGTACGTATGATATAAAGCTCGCACCAATGAAGAAATAGACGCGGTTGAAATACGGATGAATTGAACGGCCACGTACGCTGCTCACCGGGAGCAGAACTTCATCGCCGAAACGGGCACGGTCATAGCGAAATAGACGGTGCCACTCAACGAGAAAAATCTACAAAGCACGCTGAACTTGAATCCTCACGCTCACTCAGCTATGTGTAGGCCACGACCAACGATATTCGCTCAAAGTAGTAAGTACAGTACGTACGTGTAAAATGTATACAGTAATTTCACTCCTAGCGAGGTTCCAACCGACCCTCAGCCAAGCCGGTTCCGCTTAACCTCTCAAGCTCTCCCTTCCCGATCCATTGGGGCCAGGGAAGCCGCGTTTGGGTTCGCGGCCAGGTGGCTCGTTCCACTTGACGTCCTCCCGTGCAGGTCCCATAGCCTCGTGGTTGAACCGAGCAGAGCAATCGATGCTCACACCTGCATGCAGTCAATTCCCGACAAGTACCACACCCGGGAAAGACCGTTCGCCTCAATACAGGCAAAAGCGGATCAAACAACAGTTATACCTACTGATTTATATGTACATACTATACATACAGACTTCTACAACAACGTACGATAGTCCGCTCAACGTTCCAGCTTCATACTGTACGTACAGAAAGAATTGGCAACGAATAGCCAACGGCATAGAGCACGGGGCTTATAACTGTCGATTCCTTGAACGGGTAGCGAATACTTTCGTCATCACAGTAGAATCCACGCTGGTAAGGCTGTCCGAGAAATTTGAATAAAATCACCGGTAGATAGACTAAAAAGTACAATTAGCTAATCGCAAACATGAACTTCGAGGCCTCTATACTTAACGTTTCACATATTGTCAATACGTATACGCAGAATGTATGCTACGTAGCGCACCCAAGAACAATATGAGGCACTCCAAGACTATTTGAAGCGGATTTAGATCCTTCATTTCTAAAAAAGATAAGCACGGCCTAGTCGGCATAGCCTACAGTACGAAAACATTTATACGAAACGTGAACGTCAGTATAGGTACTAGAGTAAGGCGTCAAAACTTTCAAGTCTTAACGAACTAACGAACTTTTACCCATTGTACTCGATACACTGCACAGATCCCGTCCATCGATTGCTCACTTTGATCAGCAAATTCAGGCCTAAGAGCGGTCACGACGACAGAACTGCCGCGATAGAGCGGTTGCGCCAGAATAGAGGCTTTAGACTAGAGCCATTTCGCTGGAGTCGTTTCGCTGGAGCAGTTTCGCTGAAGCCATTTCGATTAGGCGTTTCGCTGGAACCACCGCTGAAGTCACTCAGATGGTTATTAACGAAACTGGGGGTCAACATATGTTCGAACCAGGTGACATCAGCAGCACGGTAATAGGCGCTGACTGCCGACCAGCTTATGTTTTGTGTGTTCGTGTACGACATTTGTACGTCTGTCTGCATCGGCGCGACCAGAAGGCAAGGATCTCCTCGTCTTGTTCGGTCCGAGGAGCGGTTGGTTGTTGGTCGCGTACGCAATTTTCTTTCTGCACAACGTTTTAATGGCGAACGACCTACCTGGAGGTGTAAACTCCTTCTTTCGTGCAGCTAGTGTAAGTTGTTTTCGGCATCGAACGTGTCATCTTTAGTCTAGTGCGGTGCATCATGCTAGCGCTACATCGTGCGTCTTTGTTTCGACTAGTAGCGTGAGTTTTTAGGTCAATTCTTGGAGCTGTACAGAAGTGAAATCTCAAAGGCATTCTCATGTTTGGACAGTGAAAGGCATGCACCGACGAGCATTCTCGCGAGCAGAGTGAAATGGTTGCCTCATTTAGGTTTTACTCAGTGCGAAGTTCGGTATTTGGAAACGGCGGTGCAAGTGAAGGCGGCATGTCAAGATACGCTTCTGTTTCGGTGAGTTTATGGGATTGATAGCGTGAAATACTTGCGAAACTCGCCAATCAAAATTTGCACCTTTTCAGGATTCGTCTGCATCCGCAAGGCAATAAAGAGTCAAACAGAGACTTCACGTTTTTTCAAGTGTTCTGCGCGAAGAACGACGTAAAGTATCGCGCCAAGTTCAGCGCATATAATTCCCGAAACGAGGAAATTGCAACCACTGTCTACTCTGGCCAGCAACAGCTTCACGGCTACTTTGAGTACATTCGACGTGACCTCCTCGTGAATCATTTACAGCCCACAGGTAGATTGCATGAACAAGCTCGCCTGGAATCTTGCACAATCCGCACTTTTATAGATGAGCTCCACCTGCTTCTCGAACTGAATATTACGTACGATACAGTCACGCGGAATAGCATGGGTCGCCAGCAGACGCCTTCATCACAAGAGAGCGAGGTACAACTATAATTTTCGCAGGTTTTCTTTGTTTGACCGATGTTGTTTGCTTTCGTTGTGTAGCTGGTTGCTCGCGATTTTGAACAACTATTCCGAAGCCGCAAGATGACTGATTTTATTGTCTACTGCGGTGAGCGCGAACTTCACGTTCACAAAGCAGTCGTCGCAGCGCGTTCGCCCGTTTTTGCCGCGATGCTCGATCACGAGACCGAAGAGTCGCAGAGCAACTCAGTTCAGATCGAGGACGTTGATCCAGACGTGAGTGCTTCTGTACATACTATTGTGGTCTTTTTTGCGCGCACGGAACACTCGTCGTTTGTCGCTTTTAGGTCTTGAACGAGATGCTACATTATATCTACAGCGGCAAGTCGCCAAATATTCGCGATATGGCACCCGACTTGCTCGCTGTAGCTGACCGCTTTGCCTTGCCCGGACTCAAAGAGATGGCCGATCAGGTGCGCATCCATCAAGTAGAATAGCGCGTCCAGTCTCGTGCGTAGTCGAGTCTATATTGAACCTTTAACACGGATAGACATACCGACGGATGTTCCTCACTTGCAACTGTTTAGGTTCTGCGTTCTAATCTCTCGATCGATACTGTCTGTCGGACACTCGTGCTCGCTGACATGCATGGAGCGTTTCAGTTGAAGCAGGATGCGATTCACTTTGTCGCTCAAAATTCAGCACAGGTACTCTACGATTATTCTAATCTAATATGATATTTTATCGCCTTTTCTTCTCTGAATAGGTCATAACTACTGACGGTAAGTCACGACTTATTAGAACAGAGATGCTTTAAAGTTCGACCCGCTGGAACAGTTTAAAAGCATGGAAATAGTTTTCGAGCCGATTTAATCCCGGTTGCGGATCTGTAAGGGCTAAAGCTTTTGCGATCGGACGTGAACCATCGTTCGAGCCCATTTCACACACAGAAAATCTGACGTCAAGCGGTTTACGTCACACTGTTGAGATTAACTTTCCCGCACCCACAGTCTACGAAGCCAAGCCCTCCTGTGAGAAATTCCGCGTCTTCTTGCTGACTTCGTTTCGTTCCTTCCCATCAACTGAAGAGAACTTACCCTCTTCTCATTCATTAGGCTGGCAGCAGATGGTTACGCAGCATCCGGACTTGGTCACCGATGTTGTGAGCGCTATAGCGTGCGTAAACGGGACGAGTACGAGCAGCAGTGCCAGCGGTACGGGGTCTGGCAGCGGTGAACCGAGCGTTAAGCGGCCCAGACTGTGCGGCGTCTTTCGGCCGTGATTACTCGAAACGGGACGTACGCCTGCAGGAGTTCGCCTCGGCTCTTGTTGCGTCCGCAAACTGACGGGCTTGAAGCTCGTATTTTCTGACTCTTTGACGCTCGCTTTATGTCACATCTAGTGTTCATTATTTTCGGAATACTTTGTCTTCTGTACAGTACAGCAAATCGAACGTACGTGCTGTGTCAGTGACTCAGTGCCACCCTTCTGTTGTAGCGAAACATGTACTGTACATATACTGTACCACTAGTTTGTGTGACTGGGTGACTATGCTGCTCTGATCGTGTCGTGTTCTTTTTTTACAGCTGCGATGATGTTTCAACCAGGTTTTCTTTCTGTTGCATATGTGATGTAAATTACACGCTGGCGGGGGCCTAGGGGCGGAGCCCTTAGGAATGGGGGTCCGGGGTGACCCCGGGAAGAATTCCGCCTATCTTTGTTATTTTTTGACTTTTTTTACTGAGCTCATATGAACAGATTTTTAGTAGAAAAAGCGGCACGTAAGGATAGCTGGCTGCACGCCAACTGTACATGGCAGCAAATCAGTGCGAGTTAAGACATAGTGACTTTTGTTTTTCTTTTTTGTGCACTATTCTCAGTCAAGTTTTTCGTTTTTCCTGGTTGACGAGTCTGGGGATGCTGTTGGTGCTTCGCAACAATGGATATGCGTAGGCTAGGCGCTGATTATTTATGTTTTAGTTGCTGCCTTCTTTGCTTCCTAAGGCTCCCAAGTTTGGTTAGCGAGCTTGCCTGTCAGTTGTGTCAAGCTTGTGCAACACTGTAATCGTGCCGTAAGTCGTAATGGTACATAATAATGTACGTATGCTATCTGTGATAAGCAATGCCTACAGACGTAAACGAACACTGATAACGACAGTTCCTCGAGGATTTCATTGCTTTTCTGGCGTCCAATCATTGCCGTCTTCGCGAGTGTGGTTGCTTGCAGCAGCATAAAAACCTGCTTCAACGTACAGTACGTACTACTGTGTACGTATCCACTCGCAAGAAGTGCGAGCGCACGGTGCGTGTACGCAATACGTGTCACTGATCAGCACTAAACGTGTAGTGAACCGCGTTTGCAGCTGCTCGTAACCGCTTTATGGATAGGTAGTTGTGTAAATTGTGAACCAGCCGTGTCGCGTTGAAGCACTGGTTCTGCATATGGATCTGACTGAAGAGCGTTGACTCGTCTTTATCCTGGTGTACTGTTTCTAATTACTGTCGCAATTGTACACCACTCGCCGTTCATGGCTTTGCATACGTCATACGTGCTATATGCGTGCGCACATGAATGGTATCTCTTTGTACATTTTTCGTTTTTGATACAGCGCTACAGCAAGTGACCCTTGTCGACTGTACTGTCGATATGAGTTGCAGTCGGGTTATATGTATCTAGTTGGCGTCAATAAAGTTTGTCGATGTTCTTCACAAACTGTGTTCTTCGTCAAATTGATTTTACCAACGTACTGTGGACGCACTTATCGTACAAGCACATGAAACAGAGAGAAGTAAAGAATTCATCGATCGACTGAACTGAACACGATTGTAAACATGGCACGCGCGACGAAGCCAAAAGCAGGACATATAATACAAAAGAACACCGATATAAACGTCGGCAGGGAATCATTTGAACGAAACAACATTTAGACGTGCTGACTTCTCTGTACGTAACTAGGTAAAACCAGCGACAGCAACTAGAAAATCTCCGCAAAAGCTGCTGCAAAATCCGCCAATATATAGACAACACATGAACTCACATTTGAAACGTTAAAGCAAGTGGGTGCGCACTCACCGACAGCGTACAGACAAGGTGAACAAAATCGAAGACACACGAAACGTTTGGATCTGTGAAAACTACGATAACTGAAAATGGTGCGAAAACAAAAGAAAATGAGCACAAACAGCACGTGTGACCCAGGCGTTTTGCCTCAGACTAAACAGTGCACTAAAAGAGCTCTAATACGTAACTCGGAAGTGCGAAAGCGGCCGACGGCACCGACTACTCAAACTGGTAGCAAACGGTTCCCACTGACTCCTCAGCTGCCTCAATCATCACAGCGACCAACAACAGAAAACAGCAAGTGCGATAGATATAAAAGTAACATATGCTGCAGCGGACACGCATCGATGCATATCATCTATCTAAACATATTCGCTTCAGATATACTACGAGTAATCGGCGGGCGTGGGAAACCACATCGCCTGCGCTTTCTCTCGAACTGTCTGGACAGCGAGGGTCGGTGGCACGAACGAGTAGCGGAACAAAGTCGTGCAAGGAGTTCGGCACTCTTCATTCCGTGTACTGCGCAAGTTCATGTACAAGGTCGGATGGAGTAATACGTGTTCTACGCAACATGCAACAGCACGTGTCCGTGCCACCACGACATCGCAGATGAAGATAGGCATAGAACAAAGGACGAAAACGTCTTGCCTAAACACGGCTGACTCGCCCCATGCAATGCAAAAGCACACATGGCACACGGCATGGCACTGCACCCATTGCAGCGGCAGCGCTTCGCCCATACCGTACGCGCTTCCATGAGACGACGTATTGAACGCAAGGAAAAGCGAAGGAACACGACTAGCACACGCGAGATTTATTATCCACAAAAGCGAATCTTGTACGAGGAGGACGACGAGCACAAACACTCGCCTGTACATAAAAACCCACCTGAGTGAGACCAACCAACCGACTCTGAACAACTGACCAGCAGTGTTCAGACGCACGCAACCACATTCGGCGGCAGCCTCGACTGACGAACACCACACTACACGCTACCGACCTCTACACTGTACAGTGCAAGTGTGCTGAGATCAAGTCACGCATGCGCACGACGAGCAAACAAACATGCACAGCACTTGATCGGCGAATGTACTGACACGCAACGTACCGCGTGCGTCACAAACAAGCAAGTACAGAAGGCGCTCCGCGTCCAACGCCGCCATCGATAGCAACAGCGGCACTTCTCAAAAGTACGTAGGGCAAGCAAAGCAGACAAGCTCGGCTGACACGAGCTTAAAATATTCCTAATCACTGACTCCAGTCGTACGCACGCACCAAAATTGGCTCTGCCTCAGGTGCCTACGCACTGCAGAGTACGACTTAAATACACCGCATGTAGGTAAGCTCTACAAAAGAAACGGCTACACGGAGCCTAACCAACAGCGCCATGCAGCAAGCAATGCATGGCGAGTTTGTTGCACTGATACGCACTCGGCAAAAACAGTCAAGAGCACAGCTGCGGGAGCACACTTATACGTACAGTACGTGTGCACTTCATGTGGACTGGTGCCTGCCGAAGCTAAGCAGAGGCACACAGTTAAAACTCGCTCGCCGACAGAAAGCAAGCGCGCTAAAGCTGGCGCGGCACTACAAATCTTACACAAACGCAGTAAGAAAGGCCAGTGACAAAAACATAGTTGCAGCATACAAAAACGCTTGATTCACCTCATGGTAGACTTTCCACCTGCGGAAGTAGCAGCGCGTCTAGTGCACATTCGTCTCACCCTCGCACATGCCTAACTCAGCGCCACAATCGCGCGCAGCTTCGTCAACTCGGTGGATTCTGTCTCAGATCGGGAGCCTCACGACGAAGAGCATCCTCGAATCCTTCGTCTATACCCGGACTACTACTTTCCAGCAGTTCGTTCAAATCATCGCAATTTAAATCAAGACTGTTCTTCAAGTCCTCAGCTTCGCAATTTTCGTGAAGACCAGCGCCACTTCCAGTGTCGTCAAAGTCTGCAAAACATTCCGTCATCACTGCCAATGGTACACTCTGAGCAGTAACGAAACTCGCGAAACATACACGTGCATAAAAGGTAAATACAAAACGTACTAGTAAAAACAATGTTGGGAATTTGCCCACTCTGCGTCGGTGACAACGTAGCACTGTTGTAACGGTGGCTTGGTTCGCCACCAGCTGTCATCACCGAGTTCAACACGACTGCATTAGACCTACACGGATGACGATATCGATACGAGTATACAGACAGTGAATCGCAAGACATTAACATACATCTGCTGCGGAGAATACTGCTGGCTTGCATAAACATCCGCTGACTGAGCTTGGTTACTATAATACTGGCCACCGTAGGCGTCGCCCTACAAAGTCATAAGAGACATGCAGTAATTACCATTTTTCTCGTCCCGAAAACGCGATCAACCGCCAATCCCGATTCGGGATCGAGATTCTGTTCAGTGTGAATTCGGATGAGCAGTACAGTTGAAAATGAACGTGGCTTGCTTGTACTCTTTGCAAAAAGCTAAAGATCCCGATTTCGGAACCGCCAAAACCCCGAATTTCGTGATTTTTCAGCATCAAAATATCCCGTAGAATCGCTAATCTAAAGCTAACCTTCACACATCGCCGCTCACCTGTGCAAAATGGAGACCCTGCATTTGCGCATGCATGGCCTGAAATTGTGCAGACGATCCAGGCGAGCACGGTTGTTGTTGCGGCGGCGACGCAACCGGACTCGTATCGTACGCACCAGCGGGGCTTCCTGGCGACGCGACAGCATCCTGTGCGGGAGATCCCTTAAATGTACACAATCATCTCTTGTTCACAACAATCTAATCGCAGTAATTCCCGACATGAACAAGAAAACACTTACAATCGGTTGCTGGTTGTACTTGGTCTGCGAAGGCTGTTGTGACACCGCGTACGAATAATACTGTTGTTGATACATGTTCGCAGGACCACTGGCAACAAGAACCGATGTCGCAACTGGCGCATTTGTTGGAAGTCCAGGACCGAGCGCAGAAGGATAGGCAGTCGCGTTAAAATAGTCTGTAATTTTACATGCAATCTAATCAATTAGCAAAAACTATCGGAATAATTATCGCAAAGAACTAGGGCTCATCCATATATGACGTCACCTAAAAATTCAAAAATTTTCGACCCCCTCCCCTTCGCCAGGTGACGTCATATATGGATGAGCCTCTCGTGGGATAAAAATCAATCCTACTTATTTGCGAATTCGGATCGGCAAAAGCAACGAAGCCCGACGACGGCGAGAGGTCGGGTAACGAACCCGAATTGTTCGCGCCTTGTGGAGCGGCTAGCGACTGTGCAGAGATATCCCCTGCCAACATGCTGAAGTAAACACAGCACTATAGAACGAGGGAGAAGCAACGATAAATCTGTATGTAGAGACTAACCTAATCGCGTTTCCTGCCGAACCAGGCCTCATCATCTGCATCGTTCCGCTGCTGTCGACGGTGACGAACGACCCATCGACATGATTAACTGCAGTGTGACCCACTCCTTAAAGACCCAATACGCAACGTGCAGTGTTGACAGATAAGCTGGCTTCACATAACTCCCACGTACCAGCCGGAGATCCTTGCGTCGGTGAGTGTGACGGACTGGCCCCGTTGTTGCACGACTCATCGGGTTGCCGAACAACGTTGAGAAGACTTGCATGAATTTGTGGATCCGAATGAAATCTAGAAAAAAGCATTCGTACTGTACATAATCCCAGTATAGAATATTAACAAAAAGTGCGCGTCACTGTGGTATAGCGACACGATGCCCATAATAGGGCTGCGATGCTGTTTCTATGTAACTAGCCAGTCGACTACCACCCCCAAGTATCACGGGGCGCGAGCTTTTAAGCCAACACCATAAAATGGATTTCATTTGATCCACTTGGCGTCCATTTTTGTCGTTAACTCATACACGAGTTTAGTATGCACAAAGTGCAATATGTACAGTACGCGTATAGAACGAACTTTTTTGGCCAAGACGAATCTGGAGGCTCGAGGAAATATGCACCACCACCGGCAACAGTGTTCGCGTTAGCGACTGCTGCACCGTAGCGATATGGTGGCGAAATAAAGGGAGCCTGATTTTGCAACTACAAGAAAATCAGAGTAATAGAGAGCGTTGTAACACGCATCACGTTTCAACTGATGCCACGAACTTGTCGTTCCAAAGGGGCACGACCGGGAGAAATGCTTCCTGAGGTATGCAAGTGCGGAGAGACGCCACGAACGTGCTGATACGGGTGATGATGGTGGTAGTGCGCAGCAGCATCGGGACTTCGATGTCGATAATGCGTTGCAACTCTTGCTTGATCCGAAGCACGGGCATACGACGTACCAGGGGGATAAGCACCAAATAAATCGGGTGGCTGAAAAATAGAATATTCGAACCACAGATCGAAGTCGTACGAACGCAAAGAAGCAGACGTCAAGCAAAAACAGCAAACAAGTCAGTGGATTGAGATACGTTCAGTCACTATCAATACCTGCTGCATCGGAAACTCGCCCATCGGATATTGAGCCCACTGATGAACGTTTGGAAGTGAAGTACTTTGAATATTCGGTGAGTATGGGAGATTCAAACTGGTAGACTCAACATTTGGACCCTGAAAACAGACGTGTATTGCACGTACAGTATGAATACGCAAGCAGCAGTCCGCTGCACTTAGCGGGAAAAAAGAACAACATGGTCATCATGTCATACCTTAACCTGAGTGACTTCACGCATAATGTTCTCAAATGCGTTTTGCTCTTCAACGAGCTTCCGATTCTGAAGCGCGATCTTTTCGGAAAACTTCCGAGGATTCGACATCTTGACAAAAATGACAAAACTTGATTAGCTTTAATAGTTTTAGCGGCACGACAGCTTAAAAGTGGGCGAATAGTACATAAAAAATTTATCAAAGCAGCCAATGATTGACACTAGGCATGATTTCGCCTTAAACGCCGTGGAGTTACAATGTGTGATATCGCGATATCAAACAAAAAATATGTCTGATATTGCAACTTTTTTCCCGCCAAGGTGTCACGTGACACCTAAGCATTTCTGATTTCAAAGAGTCACGTGAGCGCACTCTTTGATATCAGAAATTCTAGCTCCCCAACTGTTTCATATGAGATATTTTGTTTGATATCACGATATCAAACATTGTAACTCCACGGCCAAAAATTGCAACTTTCGCTCAGGAATCGCCAATCAATAATGAACACTATATATCAGGCTACGCGCGAACACACTTTAGGCATTCTTATCGCGTCCATCATGTACAAGGCCCTTCTTCCTTTAGTAGTCTTTAACAGCACTTGTCACGTTGCTATAAAGCAATCATGCAAACTTCGGCGTGATTCATCCGTTGCTCAGGCTTTTAGCCAGTTCTCTACGGCTACACCAGTGTCGTCTGGCGTTATCTGTCGCGTGCCCGTCCATCTAGAGCTGAGTGTCTCATACCCGATAAGATATCATTTCCTCATTTCGGTACAGTCTTTGTTCGCCGTGATTGCCCTCAACCCACGGAGTTGGATAGGCAGCACTCCGAATGTCTTGCTAGCACTGCTGACACTCCAGTGTCTGCTGGTGTTGGTGAAGTTCGGGATGCTGTTAAAAGCCTGTTTAAATCTAAAGCTGGTATTGATGGCTTATGGTCTGCCGTCTTTAAACATGTTCCTGCTGCTTTCGTCGCTTTCGGCGCTTCTCTTTCAAATCATGCTTAATCTCTGTATAGCACCTAGCAGTTTTCTCGTCGGCATTGTTGTGCCCATTATCCAAGATGTTCATGGTAATACGTCTGATCCAAGTAATTACAGCGGTATCCGTTGTGCTGTGCAATTTCTACGGTCTTTGAGTATGTTTTCTCGCGTAAAATTGCTCTCTTTTTCAAAGTTAATTGCCTACAGTTTTGCAAGTTAGAGTCCTCATGTCCCCATGCCTCATTTGTCATACGTAATACTATTTTCCACTATAATGCCTCACTCAATTCCTCTCGAGTTTTCTATTTATCAACGGAAGCATGGTCTCGTCCGCTCCTGCTTGTACAGTACCAATTTTGTCGTTCGTCACCTTATGCAACTGTGCTACTTTCAGTGCATATACGCAGATCCTCCACCCTCGACGTTGTCAGTTTTTGCAAACGGCATTGAATTGACTTCTCTTTCCATAGTCTTCAGCGTAAGCTGCATGCTACCGTCTTCCGTAAGCTCTACTTGCATACTGTACTGCGTACGTATTCTGGCTTGTGGTTATTTGCGATATTTGTACTAGCAACGTTGTTTGGTCGCAGGATGACTTCGATCTTTCGTGAGATCTGCTCTGCGTTTGGTACTCACGCTGATGCCTTATAACATTTGCATTGTTTCGCTTTGTCTTTATCTATATTTGTACGCTTTTCTCTACGCCTCGTGCGTGCGGCAAACAATAAATAGTCAACTTTTTCTCAAAAATGCTTTTTGCGCGTGAGTGACTTCAGCGGTATGGCTCCAGCGTCACTACTCTATCCTCCCAGCTCCACTGTCACGGCTTTTCTGTCGTACTTTTTGGTGTTCTAGTTGTAAAGCTTTGGCTATTAACGTAGGGCAATTTCTTGCGGGCAGTGTCCCCAGGGCAGTCTCAAAAAATTTCCAGTTTTTCATCAGCTACGAATCCCAGGCAATTGTCAACGGCAGTTATATAAGAGCTTTACGGTAAACCTGGTCACGTGATGCCCAAGCCAATCACCGTTTGTGGCAACTGCCTTTTGCATCACGGGCACTCTCTGGTTTGCCTTTCGCGCAAACGAACTGTCGCGCGAACAGTTGCATTTTTTGTAACTGTCCTTAGGATTTCGATTAGCTATGAACGCAGGGCAGTTACAAAAAATTGGTAACTGTACTGTTCTGGGCAACTGCTCTGCCTTTCGTAGCCACACGCTAAACCGTCAACCTTGACGACTAGCTGTGCACGAGCAACCAGACTCACAGAAACGGACGTAACTTGCAAGTGCTCGGTTGGCTCAGACTGTTGGTGTCGCGGTGCAGTTAAGGTGGTCTAGAAGATCGGCGCAAAAACACGAAGTTTACCTACGGACATCCGCAGAGCGCCGACAACTCCAAAAAATCAAAATGAAAAATTACACAGCAAACACGTGCTATTTTTGTAGGCAAATCATCCTTTATGACAGATTGTTAATACATACTAATCTTACAATTGACAAAAAAAGCGAACGATTAAATACTAATTGCAACTACTACAAGTAAACAACATAGTTCAAAAAGCTAAAAAAACCAGCTCTAAAAAATGAGCTTACGCAATAGGGCAAGCTTCCAAGCCAAAAGCACAACTAAAAACTTATTCACATCTAGTTAGTTACCAGTTCTAGGTGTCATAAACTGGTCATGTTACTAACTAGCTCAAACTAATTCTGTTTTGCTGGCAGACTTCTTCAGAAAGTTGTGGTTAATTTTTTCGCCAATTTAAAGCTCTAAGTTTGGCGTGTGACTTGCTATGCTGTTTCTGTATGCGTTTCAACCAATTGTTCGTGATTCATGCGGTTAGCTTCGACTGATCCCTGTCATGCACAACTCCCGGAAGCCAACGGCTGTTTTCAATCAGCTTGCTTCAATTGCAACTTTTTTAAGTTTACACTGATCTAGCTCTCAAGCAAGCTGTGGTTTTCATTTGCGGCAGTTAACATGTAGAGACCCTGTACACAGAAGATTGGCTAATTTTTTTTCGAATCGTTAGGTCAAGTTAAAGCAAGTAAATGTATTTTGTGTTTAAATCGCTCATGCACGGCAACAGTGTTTGTTTTCCTGCTTTTCTTGACTGAAACTTTTGCACTTAAAATCAGTGGGCTTTTTTTAAATACAGATCTTTCAGCTTTGAGCTTGCAATCTTATTCTTGAAGTCTTCTTTGTCGGGTTCTCACGCAAGAAGTCGCTGAATTGAAGAAGTCGCTGAATTAGGTGTCGCTGATGTGACCGCAATTGGCGGCTGCAGAACCAGAACCTACCCTTACTGTACATGCTCAAAACGTAAAGGCCATAATCAGTAAAACCACGGCTATAGAGCCCCACGAGAAAGCTGCGACGATAGAGCTTTGACGCTGAAGCTATAGTAGTAAAGCTGTGGCGCTGGAGCTGTGATGACAGAACCGTAAAGCTAAAGACAGTACACTGAAGTTACTCAAGTAACATTTGCTGCACATTTATATTTTGTGCGACCTACTTTCGAGGTGAAAATTGCAAACTGCCGACCTAGGCACTGCGAATTGCAGTCCTAGGTGTGCTTGCTTCGCGTCCGCAACAAATTCTTAAATTTTGCGCTGGCATTCGAGATCGAGTTGCGTTGCGAGTAGCAAATCATATTTATAGATCGATTCACATGCTGACTGAAACTAGACAATGCCTCGGTCATGGTCAGAGAACATTACTTTTTCATTACACTTTTACTTTTTGTCAGACTGTTTGCTATCATATGCCAGATTGTCGGAAACGCTCAGAGCTTGTCAGAACTTTTTAAATTTTTTTTGATTGGTAGAGGCGTTCAAAAGTTGCGATGCAGAACACCATTGGCTTTTAACCACTGTTTTACGACTGTCTTCGGCAGTCGTTTCCGTTACCGTTTTTTAGCGTTTTCGCCGTGTTGAGGGAACGCGTTCTGTCATTCTTGTCTGACGCAATCACCATGCAAATTTTTTGCTCTATTGTTTATAGGAATCTCAATAAATATGCGGAAAGTTTACTCTGAACGAAACTCGTTTCTTCGTCAGAACCTATCATTCACATTCGTTTCATTGATTTTTTAGTGGTCATTGTGGATATATAGTTTATGCACAAACTAGATACCGCTATTGATAGGATAAATTGGGAACCAACTCAATTTTACGCTGAAATAAACGCTAAAAATTCCTGGATGAGGTTCCCGTTTGCTCGCATGTTCAGAGTAGACTCAACGCAAAGACACAACGACAACGATTAGCCTTTTCGGAATTTTTTGTTGTTACATTTGTTATAAGAATTACCGTAGTCTTGAAACATTGACGCTAAAATTTTGCAGTCAAAACACGACGGAATATCGTAATCCGAGCGTGTGTGAAAAGACGTACTCTCTATAGCAAATGTGCAACGCTCTACGAAAAAGAGATTCCGAAGCAACGAGACCATTATTCAACGAGTAGACACTCAACCTGCCAGCGAGTCAGAGGTACAAAATTGTTGTGGCTCCGACTCCTTCTCTACTTCAACAAATTGTCATAAAGCAGAACCGTCAACTGGGAGCCCTGCAGTACGGAGCGTTCAACCGGTCAGACTTAAAAAAATTACCCCGACCCTTTCGTCCCTTTTTTGGCTTTTTTTCGCTTTCGTCCCGTTTTTGGATTTTTCTCCACGACCGGTCAAAAAGTGGGGTTATTTTTTTTTCTTTTTTGACCGGTGCCACGCGCCGCGTTTCGTTCAACCATGTTTGTCCTCCCCCCTCATTTTTTGGCTTTTTGGATTTTTATCCACTTTTGGATTTTCATCCACTTTTGGATTTTTATCCACTTTTGACTTTTTATCCACTTTTGGCTTTTTATTCACTTTCGAATTTTTTCGCATGGCCGAAATTTCACTTTTACACTCTACGGATTTGC
>JAQGBB010000137.1:0-25864 GCA_034691745.1 Prismatolaimus dolichurus
GAAACTAAATTAAGGTTGTCCAATCCATAATTAAGACCAATGAATGTGAACCGTTTGGCAGCCGTAGGCTTCTTGTTTTGGGTGGGGGCTAAAATTCTAAGGCCCTACCAGAGCGCAAAACGAATGATAGGTTTGGGCTCCCCGAGTCGAGCGGTCGTTCTTAGCGTCGTCAGCGATGCCGAGTAAATGTGCATTCCTTGGACGATAGAAAGAAACAGGTCGGCGAATATAATCGAGCCAACAGCCCTTCTTCCGTAAACTGCCACATGCACAACTGCACGTCGCACGGCATAGTTTAGAGGCACCAACTCGAGACCCGCCAAAAAACAGAGTTCACAGCATTTCGAAAAAGTTTTTCACCATTGACAATCTTGTCAGAGACTGGAACGAGTTTCTAGATGGCGTTTTACATAACCGTTACGTTTTACACGTTTGGTCAGCGCAATTTGCGGCCAGTTCAAATTTGACATTCTTATTTTTCTCTTATTTCTATTTTCTCTCTTTTAACAAACCAGAAACAAAATAAAAAATCATAGTTGAGAAAGGCGAATACCTACATATTCATATGAAAAAATAATACTTTTGAATTTTACCCTATTTTTGGACAATCCTTTAATTTTAAAGAAATGAAGTTACTTGCGCAGACGCATCGCGAATGCGAAAAAAATTTCGTTGTTGTTTTCGCTTTTCTCTCCGCACCCCTCTCCTTGCAGTTCGAGAAATATCAAGACGTTGACGCACAGTCAGAACGACACTTCGTTTCTTGCGTCGCGCAAAACTTTTTCGCATAGTTGAGCAAAGGATGGCGCTGTCGAAGGGTGTTCAGGTGCTGAAATATCTTGTTTTCGTATTCAATCTGCTATTCTGGGTAAGCGTCGAGCGTTCCTTTTCCGCGGCGACGGAAACGACGAGTACTCCGTTTTAGCTCTCCGGAATTGCGCTGATCGTTGTCGGTGCAATCGGGCTGGTCGGAAATCAGGAATTCGAACGCTATGCTGGGCAGGGTGCTCAGGGGGCTGCGATCCTACTCATCGTTGTCGGATGCATCGTGTTTGTTCTCGGATTTCTCGGATGCTTTGGAGCGATTCGTGAAAACTTTTGCATGTTGGTTACGGTAGGCTTGAATATAATAATTTCAGTCTTCTCCGATTTTTCAAAGAAAAAAGATTTGCACTTTATCATCAGAAAGCTTTCTTTTGATAGTCGCATTGATGCTGCATAGATTTGAGAAACTTTTTTAATTGAAAGAGAAAAATTAGATTTTTTTCATTTAAAAAAGTTGTGATCGTTTGTAAAGAAGGGTCGTTTTAAAGCAAAATTATTTTATTGTAATTGACAGTTCGCTATTCTCCTGGCTCTCATATTCATTCTCGAGTTGGCCGCCGGCATCGCCTGCTATGTTCTTCGAGACAAGGTAACTTTACCCGAAATTGCAGAATGCTTTTTTGCCGTCTTGACTTTTCAAACCGTATTTTGTCTACTAATGGCTAAGTTACTCCACGGGAGTACCACTGCCAGATGGAAGTTGACTATTCTTTTTGCATCCTGCCAGGAGCTCGCAGCGCGAACAAAGGAGACTTACTGGTCATTCTGAAAAAAAAATCCCCCAATCTTCCCCGCGCTCCTTCCAATTCCCAATCCCCCGCGGACAAAAGTTAGCGGACGATGTTAGCATTACAGATTTACCCCTATAATGCTAGGGGGTCCGGGGGCAAAGCCTCCCGACAAAAAATGAAGTGTTGTAGAATTTTCCAGACCGTTCCAGTATGCGATCTACCAACTTGCCAATGGTAGCCCGAAGCCCCCCTCTCCTATCCCGAACAATTTTTTCAAGAGAGGGAGAAATTAGGGTCTCCTTTTCTCTCTTGCTTCAAAATTTTCTGTGCTCGTGTTTTTTTTTCAAACGGCAAGATGTCTTTTCGGCTTCGCCGATTTGCTTGTTCCTGCAAATTTTTTACTCTGAAAAGGGTTGCATGGAAACGTTGGAGAATCTGTTCTCACTGCTGAAGCTGCTGACTAGCTGTGATCTATCGGCACGTCTTTCACCAATCGAATAATCTCCTGCTCCTTTGCAGGAAATCCGACACTGATTACAGAATAAAAAAAAATTCAACTTAAACGGCCAAGAAGTGGACTACTTCCAACGCGACGTTATTAGACGTCAATAAAGCGAGGAAATCTTTGATTTTAGGTGGAGGCTGTGATCTACAACGGTCTTGACACTCGCATAGCCGCAATGACGAAGCCGCTGAAAAATACGACGGAGGAGTCCGTCTTGGACAGGATTCAGAGAGATGTGAGTAGCGCCACCGTTATGTAATACAATTCGAAAATCGCAGATAGTCTCGCTATCCAGGGCGACGTGAACAGGTAAATCGACAAAGCCGAAAGGGTATCTTGCCAGGGCAAAAAAGCCTACTAAATTTCAATACTTGTTCCGGAACACGGGGAACCGCCTCGAAGGCCACCGTCATTATTTCAGCCAAACGCATACTTGTGACGAAAATTTTCCGTTGACATTTAGCTTCCTTTCCACGGGAAATTTGTGAAAATTTTAGTAAAATATCAGTTTAAAAATTTAAGTTAAGCAACGAGCAGGAGCCCAGATTTACGAGTAGTTTACGTCAAATCGAATAATTGTATTTTGTTTCTTGCGAACATAATAAATATCCCTCTTTTATTTTACAGCTCCACTGCTGCGGCTCCTCAAACTACACCGACTGGGCACTATCGCCTTACTACCTGAAAGCCAACCGAGTTCCAGTGTCCTGCTGCAGGGATCCGAAAAATCGCGACTGCGCGAAGGTGGACTTGTCTAAATTTGCTCCACCAGCGCAGAAATCAAAGGAACCCGAAGAAAAGCCGAAGGAGGGGGGAAAACCGGAAGAGAAACCATCGGAACCCAAACCCACAGAATCTGAAGCGAAACCGACAGACAAATCAGCAAGAGCAAAGCGCGAAGACGAGCCACAAAAGGGGGCAGAAACGACCGAGGCGCCGAAGGACGAGAAACCGGAGGAGAAGGCAGAAACAACGGAGGGGCCGAAGAAAGACGAAGGAAAACCCGAGGGGAAAAAGGAGGAAAAACCTGAGGGGCCTATTTGGACTGAGGTACTGCCATTTTATTTCATCGCTATCAAAGCATTGACTTCTCGCAGATTATTTATTTATATTTACATTTATTCATATAATATTTTTGTTTTATTTCTATTTTATCCACTAATTCATTTTTTGTTTGCTTAGGATTATATTTATTTATATATTTTATTTATATATTTATTATATTTTTTATTTATATGTTTATTATATTTTTTATTCATATATTTTATTTATTTCACAAATAACAATATAAATAAATCGTGTCTACAATTCAACAGGGTTGCGCACCGAAATTTTTCCATCTCCTGAAAAAGAACATCGTGATGCTCGCTGGCGTTGGCGTTGGAATTGCATGCTTGCAGGTAACGTAAGTTGATTCAGTTTTACTCTTCGAGAACAGGCTCGAAACATCGATTAGAAAATGTTTATCGCATTTTTGCTATTCTAATTTTTTTCGGAACTCTTAATGAATAATAAATATTAATTCCGAAAAATTCCGAACTTCATCACTCTCGTTAAGAGATCGTTCACCCTGTCACGCAGTTCCGCTCTAAAGTCGGTATTCACCTCCGGCTTTTAATTTTTTAAGCTGATCGGAATCATCCTTTCATCATGCCTTGCTCACAACATTCGCCGCGGGTCGTACGAAACGGTTTAATGGTGGAAAGCAGAAATGATGGAACGCCAATTTCGGACTCGAAACTTGTTAGACATAGTTGTAGGAAGTAGAAGAGTGCCAAACTACTGCGTAGCCAACAACTAAGTAAATACGGTGAGCAAATCTAAAAAGGAGGATAATGACTTCTTGACTTCATTTCTAATTTGCTCTGCAAGTTCAGTCGTTCTCGTATTGGAAAAAGTTTAGCTTACAGTACAGTACAGTACAGTTACAGTGTGCTATTATGTCAAACGTCGCCCATTTTTCGGCACGTCGCACAAAATGAGTTACTCTGAAAACAAAAAAAATTCCAGATGCCAGAAGTGAAAAACTTGCCCGTCTATGACAATTCAGGAGGATAAGCACGGAAAACGTTCTGTGCTGTTATTTTTTAGAGTGTCACTTTTAGTCAAACGCCCAACACGTACGAGCACATCCAGGAAAATCGAACATAATTCGAAAAGAGAATATTCTCGATAACGCTGCTCGCGCACGCTTTCGGCTGAAATCATCGGGCGCTGGGACCATCCATTTATGACGTCACGGTTTGAGGGGAAAGGGGATGCAGTTAAAAGTGATTTGTGTTATAAGTATCTAAAACCCGTGACGTAAGGGGAGAGGGTTTTAAAATTCGACTTTTTACGTGACGTCATAAGTGGACGGTTCCGCTGTGAAAAAAAAACATGATTTTTCACGCTGTTTCGAATTTTTGTCAGGTCGGGCGAAGCACGTGTCGTTGGCGGTAATCGATTGCTTGTTTTTACACGGGAAAAGTACTGTCCGCGAGAACGTAATTTTCTCACGAACGAAGCAACCATTTCTCATGAATGAGAACTAGTTTTACGCGCCGAGAGTTGATCTTTTGCACGATCATTCACGCTTCGTTGACCGGCGGCCGGAAGAAAAACCTGTGAGACAATGAGTCTATTATCAAGGCCTCGAATACTGCAGAATTATACGAGAATCAAGAAAACGGAGCTAGAAACAGAAAAGAAGCTAATTATACTGATCGAGCTGTTCAAACAGAAATGTGCACCTCGACGAAACAGATTGGGTGGGTGTCGAACGGCGCAAATTTTGACCGGAGGCAGGTCGGCTCTAAAAGGGGTCGAAGAGCTCGGTCAGCTTTAAAATTGGTAAACGGCACTCCCTGTCGGGTGGCTTTGCATATGGACAGCTCCTGACCCCAGAGGGCCTCTGGTTGCAAATATCCGCGAAGTTTCAAAAAGCACATCAGCTATGTAGTACGAAAGCGCCGAGAGGTCCCTCGCATTATAAATCCGGCAAAAATGTAAAGTATTACGTCACTAAAAGTAGAGATTCTTCCAGAGCTAACAAACAGCAGAGTGGAACTGTTGATGTTTCGGTTTAGTTTGTAAACCTCGATCAGCACCGTGAAACCACCTACTTCAACACATTTACAGCCGATGTGGTTCGGTCTGGAAATTCCTAATTGTCGGGAACATTTTGCTTTTGTATCGAGCGCAGCTAGCACAATAGTTCCCGCTCTTCAGTCGTATGTAGTTCTAATTAAGAAAAACTAATTGCTCGCGTTACAAGCTGTCGCACCCACGCAGAAGCTGTGCCGTGTCCGACTCTGACTGTTAGTGCTGAGAAAAAACACATTCAGCTATAGTTGACGGTCGCCAGGCGTGCGTTTCCATGCAGTCTGTTTCCTTTCGCTCTGGGGCCCTGCTCTAGCTTCGAAATAAACCCGGCCGCGAAAGGCCGGAACTCTCTCGAAAAATTCGCATGAAAAAGCTAGATATGCCTGAAAGACATAAGCTTGCTATGCGGGATATGCTTCAACGCTTCTAATCTGAGATTAATATAGGACATCATTGTCAATCATTGACGTCATCAAACCTTGTCTTCGTTTCTGTCTGTTTTACTGTAGATTTTTTATTGTTTGCTGGATTTGTCGTTAGAACTTTTTTCGTTTGGTCTTTGAATGCCTTGATTTTTTGCAGAATTGACTGCATGATGGTGTTCGGTTACGGTCACACTGTTACTCTTCCTGACTGAGCGTGGTCCTTTTCTGCAGATATTTCTTTCGCCTTCAAGATAATGGCCAAAAATGGCACCTCAAACCTCACAACGCTCGATAATCTCGCCGCCGGCTCAATCGCATTCACGTAGGCGAGCATTGGTCTTGTCGCGAACTTCGCCGGCGTTCTTCTCATCCTCCGGCTCAAGTCGCTCAAGCAACAATTCTGCTCGATCTTTCTCTCTCTCGCACTCGCCGACATGGGCGTCCTTCTCACCGTCGTCTTCTGGGTGGTTCCTCTCCTCTTCACCGCATCCCCGATCGCTTTCACCTTCACCGCGATGGTCCTCCCGAGTTTCCTCGCCGCACTCTGCGTCTTCTGCAGCATCTTCTCCACCGTTTGCATGGCGATAAATCGATTCGTCGCCGTCGTCTACCCTTTGAAATACGAGAAGCTCTACGCCTATCGACGGCTCCGGGCGATGATCGTCGCCTGCTGGCTTTCTGCGGCTATTTGCGCTTCACCGCTTCTCGTTCCGACGTGCCAATTCTATTTCGGAGAGTTTTTGTCGTTCAGATTTTTTCTCTGTACCAAACTGATTTTTAAAAAAGTCTTCGAAAATATGAAAAACTCATTGATACAAAAGACTGAGTATAAATAGGGTTGGAAAAATGGGGCGCCCCCCGCCCCAATGGGGCAAATTTCTAAAAATGCCCTCTCCCATCCGCCAACGACATTTTTTCCAAAAAAAAATTTGAAATTTTTTTCGAAAATTTCTTCAAGTTTTTCTTGAAATTCCATTATTTTTGAGCAAACAGCGTGACCGAATCGTTCTGTTCACCAGGGCGAATTTAGCACTGTTATGATGCATATTAGCTCGGTTTCGCCCTGAAAAATTTTTTGTCTTAAAGTGGGGCGCCCAATAGGTGCACCATGGGGAAGGGGGGGGGGCAAAATTTTTGCCCCCCCTTCCCCTAAACGCCAACCCTAGCTGTTCCCTCGCGCTTGCGTAATGCGTTGGAGTAAAATTCCGTTGATTTTACGTTTCGCTTTTGTGTCGGACAACAGAAATTCAACAAATTTTTAACTTCGTGTTGCAGCCGGCGAAAAGGGTTTTAAGCTTGTAGGGATCCTGGGCTCCCCAGCTCCTTGGTAACAAAGTTTAGCAGGGCTGCGTTAGTTTAACGATGTGACGCGGTCAATTTTTGAAATGCACGTTGTAGCTATAGATGCAACTGGGCTACGAATAACGAAAACGAAAGAGGAAAGAAAATTTGTCTCCAACGTCGTTAAAAAATCGAGAAATGGAAAACCAAGACACTCGTTTTCCAAATACTGTAGATTCAAAATTTTGCTATTTGATTTCAAATGCCGTGTATGATTCTTTCGTTCTTCTTTTTTTCCAGCCGTTGCAGCGAAGAGAAAAGATTGATGACCAACAACTTTCACGGACAGGTTAGCTGCTAGCATCGACTTTTGCTCGCGGGCTAGCGGCGCTGCCGGGCTTCTCACCGTTCCTTAAAAACCAACGCATTTCACGTTTCGCCGTTTTGTCGGGCAAAATTTTTTCCTGAGTTTTGTCGTTCGGCGGAGTCTCGACTTCGTTTGAGCTTCACATCAATCTTCACATCCCGGCTGCCGGATCACATCCCGCACGGAGCAATGCGAACCTGGGCTCGCGCTCCGCGTAGGGGATAGTCCAGTAGGGCTGCGTTCATGTCCAAAGACGCGACGTGGTCACTTTTTGAATGCCCGCTGCAGCTGCAGAGCAACAGGGCGATAAAATATCGCAGTGAGTTTTCGGTAGATTTTTGCACCTTGTCATGCATCAAAATGCGACTTTCTTAGTTCTTACTCATAAAGAGAGGCGACTGCTTCTGAGAGACGTTTTCGTCGAGAAACGGTACGCCCAGCGTGTAGATTGGAGAAGCGCCTAGAGAAAAGTTTCGATTAATTTTAAGACATGACATGTCGGTCAACCACAAGACAACTTGCAGTTTTCTTATATACCAATTCCATGCAAAAATTGTCCCCACAGGAAGACATAGAAACACCATCGCGTCGAGGCAGCATCTAGCGCCGAACCGTGCATGTTCTTAGAGCGCGAATCTTCGGTTAAGGTAGCATCAAAAATGCAAACAAACAAGCAAAAATTTCAAAAATTTGAAATAAAATTTGTTTAAAAATCCAATCCAAAATTAACCAAGTTTCCAAAATGTAACCATGGTTTGCATAACTTTCGAATGAAAATTTGAAAATAATCAAGTATTCTCCACTGTTGCGATCGCAGTAAGTTTCGTTGTTCGACACTTGCGCCCACTTGTAGGGCTCGCTGAGAAAGTGCGGAAGAGCGCAGATGACCGATACGGCGGCCATAATGAGCATACCGACGACGAGCCATTGGCCCTTGTGGCTTCGACCGCTGAAGTGACAGACTGGAATAATCGCCACGCAGACAGCGATGTCGCACATCGAGTTTACGAGGCCTGCTTGAGCGTTATCCACGTGAAAACGCATCTCGATCGTTGTGATCGAAACAAAAACGATGTCGTTAATGATAAAGCCTGCAAAGAGCACAATTTAATAGAAAAAATATATTTATTTTATAAATAAAATTTTGCAAAAATGCCCTGAGTGACGACGCATAAACAGAAAGCGAGAAAAATCGCCTTCGAGCTTTCGAAACAGCGCTTGCATAAGCTACAAAATAAAAATCAAACTTTTTAGAAATTCAATTGCGATCGGGAGGCGCTGGCAAATATGTAAACAGAATTTTTTAAATCTGTGAAAAATTTATATAGCAGCATTAAATTCAAATTAAATACGAGTACGCGATAACGCGAAAACAGCCATTCTGTGTGAACTTTCGTTTTGTGAATGTTCGCTCGCAGACGTGCGACTTCTTTCTTTCTACGATTCGCTGAGACACATCCCCAGCTGGGCCTCTTGATGATGTTGGAGCATTCGTCGCCGCCATCAAGAATGGAAAGAAATTGATTATTTTAGTACGCGAAACGATTGTGTCGATATGACTTATGGGATTGGTCGAATTTCGCGATCACGTGATCCAGATGACCTCCAACGACGACCTCAAACTCGTTGCAGGTAGCAATCGCTACGCAGTGTATGTGGATAACACAATGATAAAAAGCATGGCTTCAGAACTCGAGACTGACGGATGAGTCAAGTGCTTTGCGGCTGAACTTGGATTCGAGATGAGCTTTCGCATGTTCGCCTCGCAGCCAGGAAAGACGCAAATCTCGAGTGGTTAAACCTCTTGGTTCTTCGTCTCCACAAAGCGGGAATTTTATCGCAGCTTTCTCGGCTGTATGACCCCGCTTCGATGGAGGTCGAAGCTGAAAATTTGCTGCAAGTTAGCTTCACGCTGATTGGTCCAATAACCCAGTTGTACTTTTATTTGATAACTGCTGCGATTTGCATTCTTTTTTTTAGAGATTGCGTTTCGCCTATGTACCGATCAGCTTTCCAAGCTCCAGTTGCTTTGTTGTGGTTAATACAAATCTCGAGAAGGGCTAACGGTGTGCACTTTCGTGCTTGTTGAAAGATCGTCGATTGACAGCTTTCAGATTGCCTTCATCGACCGAGACATTAGCGTAGAGGTGTTCACGACTTGCCCCAGTCGGGTTTCGGGGTCCCCAATAAATGTTGGAATTCGCGGAACAGGCCTTGCCATCCATGACAATGGGCACCCCCTAACGGCGTTTCTGCACAGCTCGCAGAGCCGGCGCATTTGCTTTCCGTATGTAAACAGTTTTTTATATCGCAACGCTCGCTAAGAATGCTGTTCAGACAACAAGCACCAAGCAAGTCGGCCAGTTTAAGTCTTAAAAAAATGGTTTGTCGAATGATAACGGGGCCTGATTACAAATTGCGGACCATCAGCCCATGGTTCAGCCAGACCTGAGACCTTGGTATTGCAGCATCTAAAAACTCAAACATACAGAGAAATATCGATCAAAACTCGTTGACTATCCGCTTCTTTTTCACTTTAGCTACTGCAACCGATGCGGGACGGTAGTGTCACTAATTTCGCGCCATTAAGTTTCGCATTCCGAAATCTGTCGCTGCAAAGGCTAGTACTGAGCGGAAGCAGTATCGTCAAACAGTCAGCAAGTCACACCCCGTACGCGATATGCACGTTCCGTCTCGTAGCTCAGAGTGAGTCAACCTACCATGCGCTAGCTTTTCGACGCAAAGTTTGCTTCACCTGGCGCTGATAAGATTTTCGTCGAATTTTTTCATTGCTGTAAGCTTGCAGTCAATCGCTCAACACACGGCGTCCCCGCACAAGATGGTGTACTCGTTTAATGGCTTTCTTGCAATCACAACTTTTGCTATTGCTCTTCTTGGAAATTTCCCTACGCAATCATCCACAATCGGCGGGAGAGCAACAAACTCGTGCTGTCAAAGTGCTTCTCCCCTGTGCTATCGCGAAGCATTTGGGTTGCTTATCGGTAACTGCAGCTCCTGTGGCAAAACTCACTACATCTTGGAAGACGGCCGACTCGGCTTGAGCTGCGCTCCCTGCAGCGGCAACATCGCAACGAAATACGAAATAAATTGGGAATTTCTACCTTATGCGCATTCTACAAACGATCCGTCGTCGTTCAGGCCCAAAGTTTGTAGGACTTGTGCTCAAGCTAAAATCGGAAGCTATGTCGATAGCGTTGTATCAACTTTCTAGGCAAATTCCGCTAACGATTCGTCGTTATTCCACATTGCGAAAGCGTCACAGAGCGACACGGGCATCTATCGATGCAAATCTACGACCGGAGATAGATCCAATAAAAGTGTCGTTGTATGTGGTAAGTTTCGTGAAAGCGCAGTATGGGCTTTCCATAAAGTTTCGCGTAAAAATTCAATTTTTCGATCCCCTCCCACGAAAGTCGCCCATTCCCACGCGTTAAAATTTACGCTATGTCCGCAAAGCACCACCCTCCCCTTCCCCATTGGTTGGGACGCCTTGCATGGAAGGCCCTTAATCAAAAACTTTGTTACTTAATTATACTGAAACATGAATCGAGCAGTGTCGGTCTGACTTCTTAACACGCTCGTTGATGTTGATTCTGAAATATCACCTTTGACCGTCGTCATTGCGGAGCTTCTTGCTTGTGCCTTTCAGAGCACCCACGAAATTTGCTCAAATATTCGCTCGAAGCAACTGAGGATCGGCTAGCACGCAAATACACGACGATATTTCGTCTATGGCTCGCGGCGGCTCAAAAAGACGTTCGATGTCGATACAGGCTTGGCGTCGAAATGCGCATAAAGCCACTAATGTACGCCATCGCTGACGAGCTCTTTTCATCTAAGCTCTCATCCCAACTGTTTGAAATGGGTTCTAGTCACCATTCCGAACTGATCACGTCGAACGATTGCATTCTGTCAGCGCAATCGAACTGCACATACGCGTGGCCGAGCGTCGACATGGCTACGTTGGCGCATAGCTTCAGCGCAAGCGCATACGTTCAAGTGTTCACGGGCCGTCAAAATGAGCTACTCGAAAATGTCGAAATGGAATTTCTAGCCGGCACCGAAGTTTGGAAATACTGTACGCCGTGCCGTACGGCAAATCGTGATATTTCTATGATTCGGCTGTGCGCTCTATAGTCAGACCGGTGGTGTCTCCGAAACTAGCAACTATGGACTCCTCGTCAGCTACGTTTATGGTCCCGTTATACGGCGAGCTTCCACGAAAGTACATCAAAGACTGTGTATCGCAAGTGTATGCCATCGAAGCAAGTGTGAGAAATCGAAGACTTGGAGGAGCGGTACATTTATGACGTCACGATTGGGGAGGGAGGGGTCTAGCTGAGAATGACGATGTGTGTAAAAGACAGCCTATCTTACGAAGTGGCGTAGGCGGGAAGGGGGTCCAAAAGTAAACGTTTTCCGTGACGTTATAAATGTACGTTGCTTATAAGTACTATTCGAAGAATGCTTTTTTCAGGACGTCGGACATGCACCTCGTTCAGATGTCGAGGAGCTGCTCCTCAACGACAGGGGCGCCGTCACCGTTTACGGACTTCGACCGTACACGAAGTATTTCATTGGGTTCCGCTACAAGTGCGCAAATGGAACCTACTGGAGTGAATGGTTCAACTTCACGAATGAGACCAAGGCTTCCCGTAAGATTCTCCGCATGGCTTCTTTGATTTCGCGTTGCGTAGTCCAGTGATTCTAGTAGAAGAGGGTCCAGGGAGGAAATCCCTGCAGAAATTTGGCTTCCCCCTCCGAAAATTTGGTTAGTACCTACAGGAAGATACAGTTTCCCCCTGCCCCGGGAAATTGTGTTTTCTCTTCAGATTATCGGCCTTTCCCTCCGGAGAAAAAATCCTACCAGAATCGCTAGCGTAGTCATACATCACTTATAGCACCCGAATTCGTAAACAGCACCACACTCGGTGGATACATGTTTGACGGTGATAGAACCGAAAACGGACAGGTCAATGACAAACGGCCGACGGACACTTTGACCATTTTTCTGGAGGTATACATAGGAGGGCCAATTTTGAAACATAATCGGAGAAGTGCGAAAAGTTTTTGATATAAAGTTAAAAATCGTGAAAAAGTGTGAAAACGTTTTGAAGCCTCTACCAATGGAGTTGCGAAACGGCGACCAGTTTGCTTACGTGGCGTCGTACGCACATCAGAGTAAGCGGAGCACATTTCCTCAACTAAAATTCGATCGCCAAAGCACAAACAACGTGTCCATACAGTATGCGAATTCAGCGGGCAACTCGAGCGTCCGGCAGATGATGCTCGAAAATTCATATGGTATAGGCGACACGCCGATTGTCAAAGTACGGTATGGCTATTATCCATAGCTGCATCTAATTCTAATTTAGCACTAAACAACGTTTGCGTCAAGCAACATCCATTGGAGCATCTGACCAGTCAGATTCACTGGACAAAACCGTCATCGCCGAAGGTCGGACACGTGCTAGTTTTTCGATGCTTCGCTCGAAGTTGGCCAAATTGTTCGTCTGGCGTCGGCGTACAGCGTGTGTCCTCTGAGCTCGAGGTCGCTGATGTCTCAGTCAACGACGTTCAGGAGCTTCTGGAGAAAGGAGCGGTCTTTGCGGCATCCGCTTGCGATGGCGTCGGTCGATGTGGACCAATGGCACCAGCGGAGCCATGCACAAGCGAGTACCCCATAGGTGAGAGCACAAGAGCCGCCAAGGATGTGCCGAAACGGCAGTCAAAACTAACCGAATCACTCAATTTTTATTTTTAAACAATTATTTTTGAGAATCAATTAATTCTGTTATCGATTCGAATCGCTTGCTTAAACTTTTTGACCATCTCTACAATGCAACGCCCTTTTCTGGCTTTCTGTACGAAAGCAAATCAAAAAAGCTTATTTCAGGCGAATTGCACACTGCTCGCGATGGTTCGCTCAAAGTCACGCAATACGCTGTGCTCGCTACGCTCGTGCTTTTGATCGTATTGGCGCTCATTGCATTCGCTATTATATACAGGTGAACTAGACCATCGAGAAGATTTTGTGACGTTAATTTAAAATATGTGCGAAACAATTCAGGCAAAACAGAGGACGATTGCTCAAGGACGACGATCATCGACGATCGATGACGACGATCACTTCCTCCCACGTACACTTCGTATCACGTCCACTTCCTCCCATTCCGTCGGACAGCGCGTACTCCACAATCGACGCTCAACCACCAAACGGGAACGAAGCTGCCAGTGCCCACAGATCGGCGCAAAACTATCACAACAGCGCGAGCAGCTCAAATCGAAGCGAATCGATCTACGCGCGGATTGCCGATGAAGAGGGCGTCGTCTACCAGCCATTCCCGCCGGCATACAGCGAGCCAATACTTGCGCAGCAGCGGCAACCTTTGCTACTGCCAAGTTGTCGCGTCACTCATCAGCCAAATGTTGCTGCAAACGATAGTTGAAGTGGATTCCAGAAACATAAAACAGAGTTCTTTTCAAGGCGACCGACAAAGATAGCAGCGTATCCTGCCGTAAAACAAAAACAAATGGAGGCCGGAACTTGTTCATAAAACTGCTATGCCAAACCACGATTTGTTCTTGCTGTTTTGTAAACACATTTTTTGTTCGTGGGTTTTCGCTGCCCGATGCTCCTACTATTGGCAGGGTGCCCACATCGTCCGCTACCTTTTGTTCGACAAGGAAAAGAGAGGAACAAGGAGTAGGTGTAAACGCATAATAGGATGATGAAACGCCTGGCTTCCGAAGTAGAGGCTGAGGGATACATGAAGTACTTGACGGCTGAACTTCGAGTCGAGGTGGGCTCGCATGTAGGAAAGACGCAAATCTCGAATGGCTGAACCTCTTCCTTCTCCATCTCACGAAGCGAGAATCACATTGCAGCCTTCCCGGCTGTAAGACCCCGTTTGGATAGACACCGAAGCTGAAAGTTCGCTGCAAGTTAGCCCCATTCTGATCATCATGAGGGCACAATTTTGCTAGTATTTGACAGATGCTGTGATTTGCATTCTTCTTGCACTGTCACCGCACGCTTTTGTAAGCAAACATTAGAAGGTTTGTACATAGCCTGTAATTCCAAAAACTTTCCAGAGCAGTTACAGCAAATTTACAATGCAAAATCGGAATTAAAATATTTTGTAATTTGACTGTAAATGAACGTGAAAAGCATTGTAATTACACTGTAAGCTACTTTACTAGTACAAATAGTTTCCAAATGAATTCCAAACTTGGATTTACACAATAGTTTTCAATGTAAGTCAAATGCCGATCGGAATTTTAATCAATTTACAAACCGTTTACAAGCCCGATCCGCATATAATTTTTTTTTTCTAAAAACGTAAGGTAACACTAAGGCGTGCTATAAGAATTAAAATAAAATGCAAGCAAGCAATGCGCGTGCACGCACACATGCAGTAGATAGAACTGATAGATGCTACCGTAATGGCAGTGTATATTATTCTTGTATATTCTTATAGCACGAAGAAGTAGAAAAAAATTATAAGACCATAGGGCGACAGTGTTGTGAAGCTTGCGCTTCACATGTTTGCTTGCCTGCTTTCCAAGCTGCAGCTGAGACATATCTAACGTAAACAGAGCTTTGAAGCTTTTTTGTTCTGGAATCTTGATGTAATCAAACTTCAAGTAGCACTAACAAAGCGTTTTCGTGCTTAGTGCAACATGCCGACTGATAATCATTGCTCACAAATAGGATAATAGAATGACTGTCGGCCACAACGCAGGCAGACGACCTGCGCCAGTCCCTGCTGTTCTGCACTTTTTTCAGTCGATGTGTACTTCACGTACCAAGAACATTTCGCAAAAACTGAAAAAACGCATAATTTCGCCCAAAAACTTTGCACCTGTTGGATAGCTCTCGTTTTTTCCGTGTCGATTTTTGTGTTTTTCGATATTATTCACGGTTACCACCATCTGTGTGTGCGTGTTTCTGTGTGCGAAAGTTTATGTGTGCGTTTGTGTATGTGTTCACATGTGTGCACGTGGGTGTATCTGTGTGTCTGCTGTTGTGTGCGTCTGTTGTTGTGTGTGTGTGCGTTTGTGCGTGTGTGTGTTTATGTGTGTCGGTGTGTGTGTGTGTGTGTGTTTATGTGTGTCGGTGTGTGTGCGTTTGTGTTTGTGTGTGTGTGCGTTTGTGCGTGTGTGTGTTTATGTGTGTCGGTGTGTGCGTGTGTGTGTTTATGTGTGTCGGTGTGTGTCGGTGTGTGTGTGTGTGTGTGTGTGCGTTTGTGCGTTTGTGCGTGTGTGTGTTTATGTGTGTCGGTGTGTGTGTGTGTGTGTCTTTGAATGTTGCGTGTGTTATGTGTGTGTACACAAGTGTGGGTTTGTTTGTATGAATGTAATGCCTGATGGAGGAATGAAAATTGTGGCCTTCAAGCAAGTCGACCCGAAAAATGTGGCTTCTATGGTATAAAGGGTTGGTGCCACTGCACTAACACGCATGTACATGCGTGCACAAACGCACAAATACATGCAGACACACAAATATACGTGAATACAGTAGGTGCAGAAACTGCCTTTTTGCCGTATTTGGACTGACGCATTATTTGGTCGTCTCTGGTTGATCGGCGGTTTTAGGGAGAAAATAATTCGGGGGAAGGGGAATAAAAAATTTTTCCTATTCGACCGATAATAGTTTTTGCTTGCATGGCGCTTCCCACTTGTCTGGCAGTCTGTAGCTCACTTTGGGCGCCGCTAGCCCCAGCTTGTATTCAGTGCGCCGTGACGTTTGAATTTCGATTCATGAAAGCTTATTGCTTTTGCGAGAAGACGCATGAGCTCGACGGCTTCTTTTACAACACATTTTCATGATACAGCGATTGCGTGCTGAGCAATAGCAAAAGCTTGTCGCCAAATTTTTTAGTTCCTCCGATTTTACTCACCATGACTCAAGCTAGACTTTTGTGTGTTTTCTGAACCATGCGACATAATGCTCTTGACAAAACATCCTGTCAGCTCATTTTTGTACGCCGATTTTTTGAAATGAACCATTGGCACATTTTCTACTGCTTTTTGCGCCGTTCAATAACGACGTCCGCACGCGTTCCTGTACGTAGTTGATGCTGACTACATGTTTTGGCTTGGAGGTCATAAAATCGGATGTTATGTACTTATGTAACCGATGAAAACAAGCTGCAAACCATAGATGTTTTCTTCGAAAGGAAAAACCGAGAAAGAGAAAAATATGTTGTGCAGCGCTGCGCGTTGGCTGAGAGAGAAATATTTGTTGAAGCAGAAAAGCAGGAGGGTCATAGATTGTTAATCCAATCTCGCCCGCGCACTGCTGCGATGAATCTCCGACAGCTTTCAGCTTAAGCCCAGGCGGAAACGCTTGCGCTTTGAATACACGTGCGCCTTCGGTTGGCGGTGATTCGTATTCCACGTGGAATGGAAAAGGGGTTTAGTTTCATTGTCATAAAACTTTTGCGCTATGTGCTGAGCAAAGGATATTCTCCGGAAAAATTCCACGAAAATAAGACGGAGTTCAAAAACGCGTTTTCCACTCCTTCTAGATTGTGAAGTCAATGAACCCTTATTGTGGTGATTGTAGTATGCATTTCTGCATGTATGCATTTGGAAGAAAAAGTGAAGTCCCAACCGTTATGGTTTCCGACAACCTGATTGTTTTGATTGCAATTATTTTCGCTCATTTGTATTCCATTTTCATTTCGTTAGGGGATAAACCCCGCTAGATTTCTAAAAATAGTGCATCGCGGAGCTCTTAAAGCACGTGTCTGCTGTGTCTTTTGTTTCTGTCGGCGCAAGTCAATTGCTCCCGCTGCTGTTCTGACTGCCATGTGCGACACTTGCTCAACTGCTGAAGAGAAGGAACACCAAATTCCATGGCTGCGGTTTCCCATGCGGGATCCTTTCTGCGAGAAAATCGCTTTTTCTCCGCGTCTGCGTTGCTCGAGTGGCCGTAAATTTGCCTCACATTGCTCCTGCTGAGAAATGAGAATGCCTTCCGGCAGTATTTTGTGAGGGTTTGAGATCAACAGCGGCAGCTGTACGTGGTTTCGGCTGTACGAAAGGGATTTCGTGCAAAAGAATGTCATACGGATGTTTTCTTTCTGTCTAAAACTTCACTTTGCGGGTTAACGGCCATCTGTTTTTTTCTCCCCTATGTTTTTTTCTGGTCAAAACAGACGCGCTCGTCTTATCGGGGCCGGCCATTTCATGCGATGCGTTTTTGCCTCGTCTCCTTTTTGTCTATTTTGAAATTTCACCGAGGTGGGCTGTCACTCCATAAAAATAGGATGTGAGTCACACCTCTCCAATCTGCTGGTATTAAGTTACCATTGAGCTTGTTGAGCTCAAGGACTCAGTACGACACCGATTCCCGTCCACTTGTCCTCCTCTTATCGTTTGCCGAGTTTGCGCGCTGAGCGACGCGTCGTTCGAGCTGGGGACTAGAGCGAAGCGTGGGTAACTTTAGCGTGTTTTGTTGTTGTTGTTGTTGCGCCTAATCTATTCTGAGCTCTTAGAGCGAGTCACGCTGTCGATCGGGAAAGATTTCTTTTCTTCGGCACGCCATCTGCTCGCCTCTTTTGCGCTGGCAGCAGTCGAGCGCGACGGAGATGTTTACGCAATAACAACGGTTTTTTCTATGCTTTCGGCATTATGTTACAGTGATGTGGCCTCAAATTGCGTTGTTTACATGGCTGATGCACGACGATGGCGTTTCAACCGACACTTGACGCGTGCGGCGTGTTTCCTTTTCAAATATGTTCATTGTTTTTGATTGGCGATACTTTTTGAGTACAGCGAACGAGAAGGATTGGTGACGTTCGCACGCCGAATTTACCCACTTGCTAAAGCACGCTTTGAAAAACTAATTCTGTGGCGAGCCATCCATTTTTTCAGCTTTGCTATCAGTAGCGCGAAGTGTGCGCAGTTACATAAGAGCGTTATGTGCTTTTCGGCCTACCTTTACGTGCTATGGAAAGGGTTTCGAACATATTTGAATTCAGGTAACTCGGCGACCCAGAATACGGATCCAAGATTAATTATGTTCTGGGTCCAAAGCTTCACTAGTCTGCCAAGTGTGAGCTCGAAATTCTAATGGAAAGCCGAAAAAAACAAGGCAAAACTGCGCCGAGTGGTTTTGGATGTTGCCGCCAGGTGGCGCTTTAAGCGAACGCAAGTTGATTTGCACTTTGGATAGTCTTGGCGACCATCCAGTTGAATTCGATGTCAAAAGCTGCACAAGAGGTTCCCGTTTGAGTTCGATTTGCCATCGGTAGACAATGAAAATTGGGTAAAAAACAGCACTCAAACTTCTACCGGTCACCGTTAGGTGGCGCTGCTAGGTCGAGACGAGCTGTAGTGTAGCCAGAATACGCACCGGGACAATTGCATTCACGACGACACCGAACAAAGCACTATGAAGTGAGGTTTCGACTTCCTAGCACGCCTGCAGCACTCCCGAAAAATGCGCAAAAATGGTTCAAAAACTCACTCGACTTGCGCGAGGTGGCGCTCGACGCTTACGTAACTGATTTCGAAACCTTTGACAGCATTTTTTTGGCGTGTCACGTGGGTGTCTGTGGCAAAGGCTCGGTTCGGTACCGCTTCTCTAGCGCGCGGGAGGCGACCGCGAACCGAGTGGGTAAACTCGCCCCACGATTTTTTGAAACTCGGTCGCGAATGGGCCGACTTCGCGCGCCTGCTCTAAGCGCCAGGCGCAGTGGCCGGCCCGGTAACTCCGGCTGTTTTCTCAGCGACGTGTCGTGGAAATCGTCACCTGTAAACAAACGAATTTCCGTGATGAAACGAAATGCAAAATCACGCAAAACAGTAGAAATAAATTTAGTAAAAACTTAACCAACAGAGAAAGAGATATCTATTTTTAACCAGTTTATAAATTCAGATTCATGATTAGTTACTTCGATTAGTTTCTGATATATGCACCTTTCATTTTTTAAGACAAAAGTTTTATGGACGTCAGAAGTTATCTGCCATTGCGATCTGATAAACGCTGTTGAACCGCAATGTTCTGCACACTCCCCGCTCCAATGGAATGACCATCTCTTTCGAGGCATCCTTCTACCCCAGTTATTTCACACCCTTGTTTTAACTAGGGATGGTCGCCCCCCTCCCCCCGGGCCCCCGGGGGTGGTCTCCTTAGCCCCGAGGGGACACTTTGAAGAAATTTTTTTAATCTTGAAAATTCGACGAAAATGTAAAATGTATTGCGTTTTTTAACTTTTCCGGTTTGAAAATCAGTTTTACCAAAGTGGCCACATGCAGTGAAGTTTGCTCCAGTCTGCAAGCCTGCAAAAACTTTGATCATTAAAAACTTGTTGGTGTTTCAACTGAAATTTACGACGAATTTATGCGTAATGTTAATCTAGAAATAAAGTCGAAAGTTCTGAAATCTGAAATTATCCCCGATCCCATTATCAAGGTTTTAATTTCGCAGTTATAGGGCTTAGAATTGCTAGCACATAGTTTTATATGTCACAACAAGTCGGATTACCGATCCTCGAGGCCCACTAGCTGGTGTGCCAGTGGATATGCAACAACTATAACAATTTATAAAGCCGGGTTTGGAAAGCTATTGTCAATAGGATACTACACATAAAGTTTGAGCTTAATCGGGTCAGACAAGCAGCGTGAGATGAAAGGAAAAACGTGTGGGTTGGTGAGCCAAAACCGCTTTTGACAAAACCGTTAAACAGTCTGTCGTAACGTTGTGCCTCGTGAAATGATGGAGCACAAAAATCGGGCAAAATCAGACGAGACATTCGCGGGATATACGTACCCATTTGTCTGCTGGGCGACGGAACCATCAACCCTGGTTCCTGGGCAAATAGTTAGTCCCAAGCGCTCAAACTCTAATCGCTTCCTTTTAACGTGAGCCGTCTATCTTAAAAATTTCAGTTCTCCAGCTTTTTTATAACGCCTGCTAGCGTGAATAGTGCGGACAGCCAGCCAGCAGACGGGCCTTTCCGCAATGGGCCACTGATATTCGTATGTGAGCCTAAAAACGGAAGCTATGCAGTGTGAACACAAACTTAGAGCTCCTCCCAAAGCGTTCGTCATCTCAGTCGCGTTCATTGGTCGATATTTCTACAAGTTGAAAAATTCAGACTTTCTCCTGCTGGTGACAATTAGAAACAATCGGACTGCTTCTGGACGATGTTCTGAATAAACAAGGCCGACGTGCCACCCCATAAGGCCACTGACTTTTGAAAAAGCGTTCTCGAACACCTTGAAACACTATAAAACACAACGTGTTCCAGTACTGGAACACAAACTATATTTTTGTGGAAAACGTTTTATCGCAAAAAATAACTATTGGTAAAAAATTTATTTTTCGTGAAAAAGTGTTCTGGAACACCTTGGAACACTTTTGGAGCCCCGAACGTTCCAGATATGGAGCACATAAACGCGCGCCAACGCAACAGAATGTGTTCTGCGTGTTTCATTTCGTTTGGAAACAGATACCGCTTAAAACACCACAAAACAAGCCAAAAGTCAATTTTCGATTAGTTCTGGAACATGTTCTAGAACAAGTTTTGAAACACAGCTGTTTTATGGAACATTTCTGAGAGTCAGTTTTTAAGCTCCGTCTTACATTTCATTCGAAGATTTTTTGCTGAAAATTTTAGCTTGATCCCTTTTTTATTGCGACCGCTAGACCGCAGACGCACGTACAGATGGGCAAACGCGATCGCATAAGGGCGCTGACGTGTCATTGGCCCTAAAAAGCATTGTGTAACGTTCAGGAGTCTTGAAATGACCCACAGTCAACTTCAGTGCAGCGCTGATAACATGCACGTCGTTTGTTTACGTTTGATCGCAGCTGAGCATAGCAATGAACTGTGTCGAGTGTGCCAAAAGCAACAACGATATTCTTCCGTCGTTCTCTGTTACAGGACTGGTTGCATTCGGTCTTTGACAGCGCGAGCAACATCCGACAAGAACACGAGTCGCTAAGGTTTACGACGGTGCACACGAATTTACAGTCGAGCTCATGTCCAGTGTCTGACCTGCAAGTTGGCTTGTCTTTTCGCTGGAATTTGGGTTAAAGGGTGAAAATGGACGTCGATTTTAGCGCTCTACGCACGACTGCGTATATGGAATATAATGCGAGGGCATCTGTCGTGCTCAAAATGAACCGCTGTAGTTCCCAAGGATGAGCCAGAGGCCATATGGTTTCCAGGTCTCAAACCTGTGGCCACCGCTCGCAACCGAAAGTGTTAGACTTCGTTTTGTGTGGCCATGTGGAAGGTCGGTCAAATGCTGCTGGCGGTAGCTTGAATGAGAAAACAGCATTGTCGACAGTGTTCACTAAAGTCTTTTCTCGGTCGTTATGTCGAATTGTACGTTGGCCTTCGCGCAGATTTCATTCACATCAATTTTTATGTCCGAAAGCTTCAATTCCGGATCCGTAAGGCGACAGAAACGAACGGCGATTGTTCGAAATTGGTGACTGAAATTTATGTTCATCTTGTCCATCCAATCGCACAGTTTGTTTAGCAGGCGATCTTTCCTTTGTGGATTGCTTGTATACCTACGCCAATCCCACTTCTCAAAATAGACAAGGTCGCTTGAAAGGTTTCCAGTTTAGAACGGTTTTTCGTTCAACAATACCCATAGTTTATCCTGGCGTGCGTATATTTCAGAGAGCAGAACCAAACTTGTTGATACGAATGGACAAGCGGCGCCTTTCCGAGGAATCACAGCCTCATCCGTCGAGTTCAATTCTGATAGATTGACTTTACTGTGGTCGATTGGCTTCTTTGTTGCGAACTCAACCAAGTTAACTTTTTGAATTCAAATACAAAGTTTATTACCTTCGGAGGTTGCAAATCTATCAGACTGGTCTCAAAATTGCGGCCTTCCTGTCCGTATTGGTCAACCGTGTCAAGTGCTTCCTTTACCGTCAGGCCGACGAAGCCGAGAAGCGGAATGGCGCAGATTTGCGACAGGAATGTAGATCGAGTCGTTGCGAGAAAAGATGTCTCATGAATGGGTATCTCCATCGCAAGTGGATGCAGTGCAGCGCAGATATTTTTGCACTTTATGTACAGACGGTATAGTACGAACTTCAGAAACAACGCGACGTCCACGAAAAGTGTAAACAAATGCATCAGGAGCGCTGAGCACGCTCAACGCATTGCATGTTGGAATAGCTTGACGGCAGCCGAATGATTTGGATTCGACACATCCATTGCAAATAAACGTTTTCTAAAGAAATTTGCATGTTGAAAAAGACGCACATTAGTAGAGACCAGCAGTCGTCAAAGATGACGGCTGTATTTACAACGAATGAAAAAGTTCCTTCGCTATTTGCCCATGGGGGAGCGCCGTGTGATTGTTTTGCATAGCTACGCAGAAGCATTCCTTCCGCTGCGCTTCGACTATCGACAAAAGGCGAAAAGGAACATATGTGGAAGTAATCGCAGACGGCTGAAACAGCTGTGTCAACGTGAATGAGCAGCAGATATGGCGAGGATTGGCTTTGCAACTTTCTTCGACAGTTGCTACGTGGCACTATTTGTCACGTGAGCATTTTCGAACAGTTTTATGCGAAACTTCGCATCATTCTATTGTCAACAGATGCGTTTTTTCAGACGCTTTTTGGCGTCGTCAAAGCGATGATAAACAACTTAGACACGATAACACCGTCTTATCGTGCTATTCAATGCCAGTCAAATGATGGACCGTTAAATCGAAGCTACAGGGTTCCTACTGTTTCTCTGCCCTCGAGAAACCGTATTTTTCCCCCAAAAACCGTGCACGTGTAAAACATAGGGCTGACTGAAATAACACCGTTTTTGATAGACTATGTTCCCGCGGGAAGCAAAAATTTTTTTAATTAAATTTTCAGTCATATACTTAGTTTACTTCCGCGAGCGGAGCAAGCGGCAAAAATTTAAAAATTCGTCGTTTTCTGACATGATAATGAGTTTAATCTACCAACGAAGCGAGCGGAAAATTTGTGAAACTTGGTGATTTTCAAACAAATTTTGCTTATTTTCTCAAAAACTGTACAAAGCCAGAAAAATCCCCGAAAAACCGTATAAAACCGTGGAAAACCGTACGGCTCCCAAAAAAACCGCAAAAAAATTGTATTACCGTACTTTTACCACACAGTAGGAACCTTGAAGCTAGAAAGGTCTGCTGCGTCTCGACGACACTCTTCATCACATGTCGAAAAAATATTTTCTAGTGGTGAAATACTCGTACTGCTCACACTGAACCTCTGCCGTACCTTCACTCTTTCGGCCTAAACGCTTTCTGCTTACTGTGGTCAACGACAAAATAAAACAACGCAACCCAACACTTTAGAATATCGGGTATCAGCACGAAAAGGAAAGTTACATTGCAACACAATTTGCAGTGGTGAAGCAAATGCCTTGCGGATTTTACAAAGGATCAGGTGCTGCATTTTTTGAAGGTTTTCCGGCTTTGATTGTGTTACAAGACGCTATAGAAGTCCGGTGTCCTCGCAGAAGCCCGGTAGTGTCTCGGGTGGTGTAGTCGCCATTCTTGGCAAACGCGTACCCAAGGACACTCGAAAGGTACTCGACGTTCCAGTCCCTTCAGTCAACAACGACAAAACTGCAGATGGAACTGACGCTGCCGCAGTTTGTTGGACTACGTTACCAATTGACGATCTCCCCATCCCTGCAGCGGCTGCATCACTTTCCTCTGAGCCTTCGTGTATTTCCACTTTGACCTCGATGAAGTGGCTGTCCTTGCGCTCGGTTTCGTCGGTTTGATTAAACGTGTCCGGACACAACGTGGAAGAAGCCAAACTTGGTTTCTTTTCGATACCAGTAGCCTTTGCGCCTTCAGCTGCATCGTCGGCTCCAGTTTCCGTAAACTCGTGAGTCTGGTTGGTGTCCGAAACGCAGCCAGCAACAGCAAAGTCGGCACGGTTCTCGACTCTTCGTGGTTCAAGCATCTCGATGATAGTTGTGTCATCCTTTTTGTCAGATAACCACAATTGCGCACGACCGATAACGAATGTGGCAATGACGAGCGAAAGATGACAGGCAGCAAAAACGCTTCCTCCAAGCCAAATGCCTGAAAAAGCTGGCAAAGTATTAGAGAGCGAACGCTAACTGTATTCAATGCCTTCATATTGTATTACGTCAGTTATTACGCGATCTGTGTACCGCATATACTCCAAAGTAAGCGAATACACAACATCACTCTTGAGAGAAAGCGGAGAAGAATCTGTGCAGGGCGCGAATCAGTCGCCGCTGTTCATGCATACATTGATCGTAACCGTGCGCTCAGCGTCGCAATTAGCAGCGGCGAGTGCGCACAGCCTTCTATTGGTGTTTTCTTGTCAACAAACAGTTTTTCAACAAACCTGCTTTCTTAAAGCCAAGTAACTAACAAAAACAAACAAACTTTGTCTTGCGGTTCAAAAAAACAAAACAAAAACAAAGCAAAAATCCGGACTTGAGGGTTGCGATTATTTGACAGGAATCCGATGATTTTGCAAATTTTCCAAAATAAGTATCAAAATTTTTCGCTGCTGCATTTTAACAAAAATTCTTTTCAAATACGACAACATTTTTCATTTCGAACTCAATGCACCCAAAAATCTTCGAACGCGAGCCGAAAAACTTCCGATTTCTGCTGCGCTACTTATTCCATATGTCATTAACAAAAAATTGTTATTGGCCGTCAACAAACAAAAACAAGAAATTTGTTAGACAAAGAAAAAAAGTCAAAGTTGCAACAGCATCTTCGGAATCGGATTCGAAATTATTCCGCGGCAACGCTTTTGTATGACTGTGGTATTCGCTTACTCTCTGGTTTATCCGGCACACTTTCTGTAGTAGTAATGCTCGCGCATCTTTTTTCCCATCATTGCCTTACCCATTGAACCGCCAATCGCCGAAAGAATCGCTTCGATGTTTGGACAGGTTAGACTTCTTTCAATTTCGATCGCAGTGTAGTCAGCGTTCGACAGCTCGATCGTAAGAGAGCTTTTCCTCCGCTCTATGCGATCTTGTCTGGTAGTCGTGGTAGACTTCCACAGAACTGTTTCGCAGAGTGGTTTGCACGCAAGCAGGCATTTTGCCAGAACCTGGTCGTGTGCTGAAACTAACGACAACTGTCTCATGCATGTAATGGCTTTTGGTTGCAAACCCTGCCGAACGTCGGCTATACTGAGTCGTCCATCGTAGGTGACCGAAGATTGATTGCAGGCTCGTTTAATGTATTCACTTCTGCATTGCTGCTTGCAGCCAAAGTCGTGTATCTCTTTAGTGCAGGGCCTTCGGCGCAGATCGATATTTTTGAAAACAGACGTGACACCGAGTCGCACAAAGTATACATAGTTCTTGTCGTTACATGACGTCGCAACAAACGAGCTTTCATCAGTTCCACTGAGGTGAAAGTTGGCTCCGTACGATGTGACGTCGACACGTTGGATTTCGCAAGGTTGCTCGGTCCAGACGTTTGAAAGTCTTAGCACAAGGCTTTTGGCTGCAGTTTCGAGTTGTGGAATGGCCATACAAAAAGCACCCGATCTCGCCGATGGAAAGTACGCACCTATCCATCGATAGTTCTCGCGTGCACACAAAGACATGTTTGATGCGTTCGCATCGTCGAGTATTCGTGGATCCACACC
>JAQGBB010000138.1:0-25813 GCA_034691745.1 Prismatolaimus dolichurus
CTTGTGCCTAACAACTGAAAACACGGAGCAAGCGAGAGTGCGTAGTGAAAAACTGGTCTGATGACTCATACACTACATATACACATAGCTTTTAGCTCTGATCGATCATCCTTTCCTCATCCCTTACCAGATGACGTCATATATACATGGCCCACATTGTTCATTCGATGCTTCGTCTGCGATACTCCTAGCAGTAAGCAACTTCTTAATAGGCGTGCATGCGCAGCGCAACACAAGTGTCCATCTATCAGACGTGTGGTTGCGCATCGGCAAGCTACGGCATCGATTCGTCGATGAGCTATTGCGGGCTCGGCACTTCGGGCTGTACGTGAGCAAAATTAGTCCACGCGTTAGTGACGTCACTTTTGTATACTGGAAGTAAACCTTTTCGTGGCCACACCATTCCTGAAATTGGCTGATGAAAATACTTTATTACAAATACTTTTGGATTCTTCAACGGAACACGGAGCAAAGATTTTAGGATCAAGAAGATCGCACGCATATCTTCGCGCTATTCCAAGTTAGAGAATAGAGCCGTTTGGAGCCCTGATCCATGGAAAGTTATGATTGACACAAAACTGAGTTTGATGAATAACTGATAGCAAAACTCTGACAGAACTGTAAATTCAACCAGTTTCTGATAAATTCCATTTACACAATACCTTTGTTCACCAATCCATCTCGGTGCGACGTCAGTGAGCGTGGACGTTTGACTTCCTGTGCCGGATTAACTGAAATGACAGCAGCTTGCTTCGTCGTGTTTCAAGACTTCTGCTCTCAAAACGCTTCGACTTCGATGTCGATGAGTGACGGCTCGATTCAAGCTTGTAATCAACCATGCGAGTGAGTTGTAGTCGGTGTGCTGACCAATACCGTACTTTTCCAAATAGAAGCCCCCTGAGCTTGTATTTGAAAACGCTCTTTTTGGGAGAATATTTTACCCAAATAAAGGCCCCATCCTATTAGAAGCCCCCCTCATGAAGTCATATGAGCTTCCATCTAGCAGAAATGCCACACTGTTTATTGCTCGCAGATCCAAAGTAGCGCAACGAGCCTATATTCAATTGATTGTGTAAGAGCACTGCGTTTCACATCAGGGTCGGCTGACAAGAAGAACATAACACAAATTTTAATTAAATTATTAAGCATTAAATTCTCAAAAATATTTTTTTCGAAATAGAGGCCCCCGCCGAATAGAAGCCCCGGGGCTTCTATTTGGGAGACTTGTATTTGAAAAAGTACGGTAGGATGACGGGAAACAGGCCTGGGTCAAAATCTAAATAGAGCCATGCTCGCGTTTACGCATGTCCTTTGAGATTCGTTCATGGGATGTTTCCTCGAAAATGATCGGGCCATCTCTATGGGAAAACTTTACGGTAAAATGCCCCAGATAGAGGTTCCGGTTCTGCAAGATCCAAAAACGCTAGCGCCCTTTGCTGCTCACAAGTCTGCTCTATCTTTTCAGTTCAACATCGTACGTGGTGCAGCAGAGCTCGTCGAAAATTTCGCCATGGGTAGCAAGCATAGCTTGTAAACTTCATGACTGATTGACATGCAATGCGCAGTTAAACGGATGCTCCATTCTCCCAGATGTCCTACTGTGAGAGCGGAACCGGCAACATGGTTCACTGCTCGCGGTTCAGGTCTCGACACAACGTCTTTTCATATCGTTACAGCGACTGAATTGTGTCGATTTCTTTCCGTCTTTAGCTCCGTCGGAACGATCGTGCGCGTCTACTTTCCCCGACTACTCTGCGAAACGATCGAGGAATTTCCAGCCTATGACGTAACGGGCAGAGGGCTTAGAGGGCACTGCACCATTTCAGTCAATCAACAGTGCGGATTCCATTTTTTCCCGCTTTGCAGTCGTTCAACTTCATCGCGAACGTCGGCGGTCTGATGGGCGTCTGGGCGGGCATGTCGCTCATCTCGACCATCGAGTTGCTGCTCGTCATCGTCGAAGCTTGTCTCAGACCGTTCAAAATCTGAACGATTTGCTTCGCATCGCGGTGTGAAAGAACACGACAAAATTCATTGTCATTATGTGTAACACAATGTACATGCAAGATAGTGTTTTTGAAAGAGATGGAAAATAGATTTTCCTTCGGGGATTTTGGGAAAAAGGAAAATGCCGAGCAGGTCGGCAGGAAAAGAGAATAGCAAAATCCGGGACCCAATGGAAGGAACAGGGGTAGCCAGGAAAACAAGATAGAATTTTTTCGAGAGCGAACTCACACTTCATTTTTTTGCTAAATTCCACAAAGCACCGCGCACTAGTCACACAACATACAGTTTCGAACTCAAGCTTGACTGCAGACAGATGTCTTTGATGTGGTGAGATGAAGATGTAGATGAGCGTTCGCAGATGATGTCGATGCTCTGATCTTCAAATGCACATAAACCTTTGCTTCTATTTGATTTATACTAAACGTTAAACACTAATTGCAAATTAGGGTTAATGCTAACTACACGTACTATGAAACAGTATGTAATGCACAGAGAAGCATGTGCACGAATTTCGCTATACGCAAGAGAGCAAAGCTCAATGGGGACGTTGTGACGTCAGCACTACAGTATCACGTGTTTTTAAAGCACGGTAAGTCAATAAATCCTATCAACTTGACACTCGTGGTAGCTGCTGCCGCCGCTAGTTGCTAGTAACTTTCTATGCTTATCTTGACGACGACGTCTGGGCTCTGAAAGTCGTTCGACCTGCTTTTGGTGTCACCTCAGTGGACAGACAAATCGAAGCTATTGCACCATCATAAGTGTGCTATCACTATTCCCTATACGTGCGATGAAGGCGACTTTTAATGTCGATTTATAAGGTGACGTCGACTATAAACGATCCCTCTACAGCAGCAACACTTTCACGCATACTACGAGGCAGCAAAAATTCAAAATCAGTGCCGTCGCGACAAGAGGAACGAAGACATGCAGCCCTACAGCATCTTCAAACAAGCGGTTGTTGTAGTCCTAGCACTACAATCGTCATCTTATTCGCTAAAATTCAACTTATCCGAACAGCACGAGATATTTATCCCTGGTGACGTCATGGTCGGTGGTTTGCTCACCGTTCAAACAGATTCAACGAGCACGATCACAGCTATACCACTGAACGGCTACTTCGTCACCTGCTCGCAGGCGTTCGTCTATGCAATCGAGAAATGGAATCGTGAGCTTCTCGCCTCGCGAAACATCTCTCTCGGCTTCTGGGCGCTTGACACATGCGACGACGATCTCATCGGCATTCAAAACGGCGGGAAATTCTACACAAATTGCGGCCAGTCGTGTCACGGCGGACGGCTGCAGCCAAACGACGTCTCTGAGAAGCAGTGTAGCCAGCGTTATTACACAATCATCGGTACCATGGGCAGCGATATCGTAGCCGCGCTAAGTGCGATCACCGAAGATTCTGCCATGCCGATAGTCGCACCATTCGCGAGTGGCGACGTCCTCCAGCGTCTCGAATACGTCTTCAAATATCAGCCCCGCAATAGGGTTCAGGCCGACGCGATCGCTAAGCTTATCGTCAACCGTAATTGGACCGATGTGTGGATCTTCTATGCGACGAATAGCTACGGTATAAGCCTTGCGGAAGATCTCGCTACAGCGATAAATTTGTGGAATCAGGATCCGGCGGATCTAAGGACAAGGGTGTGCATACGCCACCAGACGCCGCTACAAAAAAGCACCGCCGATGAATCGTGGATTTCGCAAATCAAAGACGAACACTTCAATCATACCGTGGTCGTTCTGCTTGCAAACTATAACACGGCAAAGACGTTCCTTGAAACGCTGAGTGCGAACATTGACCGAGAGCATGTTACGCATGTTCAGCTTATCGTATCTGATAGCGTCGCAGGACATTCGTTGAAGGAAGCAGGGGGCAATGGAAGTGCTCAAGACCTCTTCAAGTACGCAATCGGAATCGGCCAGTCGATGAAGGCCAACGACGAGTTCTACGATTATATCTCGAAGCTCGAAATTAGCGATGCTGGTGCGAATTCCTGGCTGGTGTCGGCGATTGAGAGCGATAACGACTGCTGCTTTTTGTCATGCACAGTGCGTTGTCGGAAACATCTCCATTCACCTTCGTGCGTCGGCAACGAAACGCTGAAACTCTCCTCAGAGCATCTCATGGCTATCAATATTTCACACTTTATCGTCGATAGCGTTAAGCAGATTGCGCTAGCCATCGGCAATCTCTACGATCAGTTGTGCAGTGATACGCTCGCTATAGCTGGCACCTGTCCCGCGCTGAGCAGCATCCCTGGAAAAAATCTATTCGATGAAATGATGAACGTTAGCGTTCAAGTTAGCGCAAGTTATTCCATAATGCAATATCAGCCCGGCAATGGTGTACGCGACTGGGTCGAGGTTGGAAGCTATAATGTATCGGATGAAACCATGAGTATCGACGAGGATGTCTTCAAGCGATCTATTGACTTTGAAGAAGCCACTGGCAACCACACACAGAGATGCTTCGACCCACAATGTGACCGTAGTGGGCTTTATTTGGTTTTCGATCCAGAAAGAGCTTGTTGCGCCAAGTGCGTCTCATGCGCAGCTAAATCAAGCAAGAGGGTACTGATTCCGAACGTAACCAGTAATAATGGCAAGGACTACTTCACATGCATATCCTGCAATGGGTCACGTGATGACGCCGAATGTGCGACTGTCTACTTGCACTACAACAGCGTTGAAACCATCGTTCTCATGTGCATCGTGAGTAGCTTATTCTTCGCGTCCATCCTCATCGACGTCTACCTGCTCTGGAATCGACGCACGCCCTATCTGACGACGATCTTTGGCGATATCGCCGGCGATAGCCGCTGCTTCCTCGTCTCCTCGTGGGCGCAACGGACATTCCTCTTTTTCTCTACCTCGATTTTTGCGTTCTCGTTGGCACTCTTTATACCACCTCAAACGCAAGCACGATGTGTATCGACACAGTTCGTGTGGTCGACGCTGAACACGATCCCGTTTGCCGTTTTATGTGCGGCGACGATCAAAATTGAGTTGAAATCGAACTTCGGACTGATTCGGAAGCGCAGGCTTTCGAAACTAACGGAGGATCCCTCTATCCCTACAACACTAGTTGAGAAGCTGCTACATAACGACCGAATTATCATCGTTTTTGTCGTCGCATCCTTCATCTTGAATACCTTGGTGTTCACAATTATATGTCTTGTTCACCATTCAGCATTTTTGCCGGACGTGAAAAAGGTTTCAGAAATCGACGCCATTTATCAAGTCTGTTCCGGTGATCCCGTTCTGATCAGCACCCACTGTGTTTCCTGGCTTCTTACCGTGGCGACCGCCATTTTCGGCTATCGCGGAACGAACAGCGAACGACTTGTGTACGTTGGCTTCGCTCGCCAGTGCGCCGGCGCGGCACTTCTGACAATTATGGGAACGGTGTTCAACGCAATGCTCGCGTACTTTACGGACACGACGATGGCGCTGATCGTTCATGTAACGATGAGTATACAACTGTCGATTTTAGTTTGCACGCTTGTTGGCGTTGTGCATCTCCTCTTCATCAAAGTGCCTGCGGCGTGTTTCATCTGGAGACAGCCAGAGAAGAATAATAAAACGTGGCTTGCGCTTATGCGGAGTGAAGGAACGCTCTCAGCGCACAACAGCGGGAACAGTCGTCATCGACCGGTGTTCATCGTTCGGCGAATGCGGTCGAGGAGTCACTCGGATACTTCGGGAGAACTTCGTAGCCGTGTACTCTCGTTTGACTTTGAGGAAAAGTGAAAATGAGTAGTTACATTGAAAGTTTGACTTATGTGCAATATTGATCTTGCCGAATAAAGTATGACAATATTGATCGAGTGAAGATGACTCACCTTCGACTCGATAAAGGAGAATCGATGACATACAACCACTAGGCCGCCGTTCATGTCACTGACTGATTTGTGAGGTTACTGAAACGCTTTTTTTAGGTCGTTTCGAAATAGGTAATACTGCGATTCGCAACAAAATCGTAATGAAATAATCATAAGCGACGACGATCCACGATGCGTACGACATCCATGATGATACACGATTGGCCACCCTATCCATCGAGAGTTCACTGATTGGAAGAAAAATCCTCAGATAATTTTGAAGCACATTTACAGTGAGATATTAACTATTCTTTTTCTTAGTATCGATAATTCCATGGTTTTGAATGTTTTTACCAGTCTTATTGCGCAGATTCGTCAGTGATTCTACTACATCAACTGTCCTCAAAGTCAAACGACAACATCCGATTGCTCATTTCTCCAGAACCCTCCGAGTGACTTCGCGTTCGCATACGACGAACGATGAACACCGGCCGATGTTTCCTATTTCCGTTGCGCGATGACAGCGTTCCTTCGCTGCGCATTAGCGCAAGCCAGGTGTTGTTGTTCATTTCTGGTCGCCGCCAGATGAACCACGCAGCGGGCACTTTGACGAACACAACGTGGATCAACCCGGTTAGTGTGCAGAAAACGACCGAGAGCTCAATGCCCAAGATGACGTCCATGCCCGAAAAAGCGGTTAGGGTGCTCAGCAGAGCCTGCACAACCGCAAGTATGATCGTCAGAGCGGCAGCCGCCAAGCATTCACGAGCAAAGCGGGCGTACACTAGTCGATCGCTATTTGTCCCGCGATAACCAAAAACGGCGGTTATTCCAGTGAGAAACCACCATGTGCCCAGAGTGACTGTAAGCAGAGGATTGCTAGTACAGGCTAAATAGATGCCGTCAGTTTGGGTATATTCTTTGAGCTCCGGCGGCGATACAGTGCAGATAATTCCGAGCACCAAAAGGTTGCAAATGGCGGATGCGACAATGAAAACAATGAAGAGTGTGTCATCATTGAGCAGCTTCTCGACGAACATCGTCAACTTTGATTTTTCACTGGCCAGAAGCGAGAGCCTTCGATTTCGGACGATTACGAAATTCGACTTCAACTCAATTTTGATTGTTACCGCGCACAGAACGGCAAACGAGATCGTGTTCAGCGTCGTCCACACGAACTCTATCGATACACATCGCGCTTGCGTTTGAGGTGGTATGAAGAGTGTCAGCGAGAACGCAAAAATCGAGGTCGAGAAAAAGAGGAACGTCCGTTGCGCCCACGAGGAGACGAGGAAGCAGCGGCTATCGCCGGCGATATCGCCAAAGATCGTCGTCAGATAGGGCGTGCGTCGATTCCAGAGCAGGAAGACGTCGATGAGGACGGACACGACGAATAAGCTACTCACGATGCACATGAGAACGACCGTGTCAACGCGGTTGTAGTGCACGTGCTGATATTTGCAGTCGATGTCGTTGTCGGCGGTCCTATTGCATGGTACGCACGTATAATAGCTTGTTGAGGTGCCGAGGAAGTGCTCTTGTTTCTTCGCTCTTTTCGCTGCACACGACCGACATTGCGGACAACAGTCACCAGGCTCAAGCACCAAGTATAAACCTGCATCGCATACTCGCAAGAAGCAATTCTGCCTGTGACTTTCAACTGCATCTTCGAAATCGGTAGAGTATGTGAAGTCCTCTCGATCGATTGCAATTCCGTCGGCTTCACTGTAGTTTCCAACGAGCATCCAGCCTTTGTCATTCGCTCGATACTGCCTTATCGAATAGCTCGTTGTCTGGTTCGTATCGTTTATCTCTTTGAATAGAACGTCCCCTTTCACGTTCTTCAAAGAGGGGCAGGCGCCGACACCACCATCACTACAGAGTTGATCGTGGAGACGGCCGACGGCTAGCGCAAGCTGCTTGACACTATCGATGATAAAATGTGAGACATTTACAGCCGCGAAATGATCCGACGTAAGCGCGGTGAGCGTTTCGTTGCCCACGCATGCACGCGAAAACGGACATTTTCTATGCGGACGCGTTGCAGACCACGAATAGCAGCAGCGATTATTGTTCTCTATCAATGCAACGAACCACGAATTGACGGAAGCATTTCTGATTTCAAGCTTCTCGATGTAAGCCTGAAAGTCATCGTTAGCTTCCGTGACCTGTCCTACGCCTACGGCGTTCTCAAAGAGAACGCTTCCATTAGCTGCATCGAATGAATGACCTGTTACACCGTCGGAAACGACAAGCTGAACATATTCCATGTTTACGTTTGCGCGCAACGTCGTCAGAAAGAAGTTGGCATCGTTGTAGTCAGCAAAGAGGACAACTACGGTATGATTGAGGTGTTCCTCGTTTATCTGCTCTATCCACTGCTTGGCGAAGTCGGCGCTTGCCTGCAACGATGTCTGACGACGTATGCAGAGACGGGTGTCCAAGTTCGTCTTATTCAATGAGTTCACCGCTGCGGCGAAGTCTAGAGCAAGGCTGATGCCGTAGCTTGTAGTCGAGTAGAAAACCCAGATGTCCGTCCAGCGGCGGTAAAAAAGCAGCTCGACGATCGCTCGCGCTTGAATCCTATTAAGCGGCTGATAGCGAAGGACACACTCGAGACCGTCGAGAATGTCGCCGCTCGCAAACGGTGCCACAATGGGCATGCATCCGCCCGTTGTTATCGCACTTAGCGCCGCCGTTATGTCGCTACTCATCGTGCCCGTGATTGCGAAGTAGCGGTCATCCCTACGGTCGCATTGTTCTCGTTCAGCGTTGGCGTTCTCGGTTAGCATCGAGGAGAACGCGGTGGTCATCGAATACGGACGACGAAGTCCACCGTGACACGACTGGTTACAACTGGTGAGAAACTTCCCGCCGTTCTGAATGCCAACGATGTCGTCGTCGAATGTGTCGAGCGCCCAAAAACCGAGAGAGATGTTACGGTCAGCGAGGAGCTCGCGATTCCATTTCTCGATTGCGTAGACAAACGCCTGCGAGCAGACGACGAAGTAGTCGTTGAACAGCGTTTCATTTTCTGTCTGAATCGTGAGCAGACCTCCGATCATAATGTCGCCGGCGATGTAGATTTCATGTTCATTCGTGCATTTCTTGCTGCAATAAGATTTTAGCGAACAAACTGATTGCAATAATGCTAGCACGAGTATTGCTGCTTCGACGCTGATTTGCATTTTTTGGCAGTTTTGTCGGTCTTAACAACACTGATTTGAGCAGCTTTTGCTGCCGCGCGCCTACTGTTTGCTGTCCAATCCATAATTGACGTCTTTGAATTACGACGTCCGGTATCAAAACCGTCAGTGTACTACTTCAAAGGTTTGCCGAATTATCGTTGATCCTAGTAACTCGAATAACGATGCATTAGGGGCCTTTCATAAAAGACGTCCGAGAAAAGTTTGAATTTTTGGATCCCCTCCCCCAAGCTTGTCTGGACATTTATGTGCTGTACATAAGAAATGTCCGCAAAAAAATTTGAATTCCCAGACCCCCACCCCCTCCCCATTCTTGGCGTCTTTTATGGAAGGCCCAGCGCACGACGTCAAACACAAACCGTGTAAACCCAGCTTAAAATGTCAAGAAGATAAGCGCCACAACACCCTGAACACTAGTCGACATAAAGCAGCATTGAGTGCCGCCAGTGACAGCTGCCTGCGTGCGGGGCGCATTATCAGCACTGCCTTTTCATGCCCATTGCCTCACGTGTGTTCGCCTTTTGTCGTCGTTCGTGCCCTCGAGTTGTTGCGCTGATGGCATGATAGAGAACTTGAAAGTCTGAAATGATGGACAGCCTCAAAGATGTCGACAGGAAATCAACTTCAGTTGGGTGTATTTTAGAAGAAAAATTCTTTATTGCGACTGTCTTACGCAAACACGGAAAGAGTCTGTGGTGTCCATAAAAATCCCAAGAAAAAATTGCGCTTACGTGTATCCGCCAGAGGTTTCTCGGGTTTTGAAAGAAAAAAGTGCAGAATGCAAAGCCGAAAGAAATACGTAGTGCACACGTGCGGAAGTATCAAGGTCTCATCTCCACCCATGCATCGACTCACTACGGGGTCCCAGACAGTATGTCTACTAGATAGTTGCGCTTTGCTTCCAGGCCCTATATAACAAAAGGCAAAGGTTGTGCTGTGGGAAAAGTGAAGAGCAAAAGTGGGTCTAGAAGCTTCGATTAGCAGCCTCAATTTCACAAGCAGATCGGCTTTGCGGCAGCTTCACTCCGATGCGATTTTTGCACTCGATGCCAGCTACCAATATGCATGCACGTATGCCTGCGCTGCGCTGCAAAATCATTGGAGGCCTTTCAAAGTCTTGAGGGAGGAAATGCTCCCCCGAACACACCCTGTATGGAAGACTGTTCGTGTTGCTCTCTCGATTCCGCCAGCGACTCATATAAACGCCGTTGGAACTGTAGTCAGCGACGAAGCTACATTCATACACCTCTCTTGACAAACAGTCGGAAGGAACGAGGTGAGGGCCAATGTCAAAGACCGTAGGTAAAAGAACACATCTCAATTAAAAATGGAGGTCAAAAGTTGGATAAGAGCAAAGTGCGATAATCTTTGATACCAAGATCTTCACTGTCAGAACTACTCTAATCACTAGAGATCAGCCACTTAGACCTCAGGCCGTTCGCTTAAATGTAAACAATGCCTCTCTTATGGCAAAACTGTCGTCAAACAAACAAAGGCAACTTTGGCCATTCATATAGCACACAAACTAGTCTGTGGGCTAGGTGGCTTAACTCGTGGTGATTACGGTAAGTCCCTGCACATCTGGAATCAAAAACTAGAAGATTCGCCTGGACTACAATCGTTCTGCGAGCCGCGATGGACCGACCGCATTACGTCCACACATTCACGTTTAAACTTCCACAAAGTGCAACCCCAAATAACTGACTCCTTATTTCAATCTGCTAATGCAACCGTCGGCTGCGTTGAACCGTTCGTCTGACATGCACAGCTACGTGCGTATTAGGTGCAAATTGCATTCGCCACTGTAGGGAACCCAGATAGAGCAAAAATCTCAGCCACCGTGGTGACAACAAAGGCTTTTAAGGGGCTTTTAAGGCAACCCCTAAAAGGGACATAGCGACAAGATAAGACGCTAGCCAAGAAGGACACGCAAATCGGCAGGACCAAAAACGTACCGTCTGCATTTTACGCAAACAGCAGGAGCCCTGTGGACTCAGCTGAGACAACCCGAAGAAACACCAAACTCACGTAAATTGACAATTCTTTTAACTATATTTTTCAGCAGGAATTCGGGCTCCGGACTCCTTATTTCTGAAAGCTGTCCATGCTACCCTAAGGCAATTTTCGGCGGTTTAAAGGTTGTAGCAGAATCCGATCATCCCAAAGCCTGATATTTTCACTCCAACGTGAATACCTACCTTAAACGATTTATGACATGCCAATAACGAACATTAAAGCTCTCCAAAAGGCTTAAATCAAACTGCATCAAGCCTCCATCGCCCTAGTCTGAGAGTTTTGTTGTACCACGAAGTACGCCTACCACTGGTCAGTTTGCAATCGGCCAACAGGCAATAATACTCGGAAAAAGGTTTGGCTCCAACTTAACCAAAAACCGGTCACAGTCCGATATCCCAACCGCGATGTACGGACAGACATACGGACACAGACACCGTACGCAGAGGTTGCGAAACACTGCATGCAGACGATCCGAAGGCGTGCAGTTTGACCGGCATCCACAGTAACCCTAGGTGCTTTTTCAAACAAAAATGCATTGGCGCTAACGCTAGCGCTTGTTTTTAGCGCCCTGAAGTATGGGAACTTGCCGCCGCCTTCTCATTCTATTGCTTACTCACCACCTGTTCGCATCGGTCATAGCGACTTGCACGAACGACAGAATCGACTGCACCTACGAGCTTGGTCCGTGGAGCGCGTGTGACCCATGCAAGTCCCTGCGTTCGCGCTCCGCCGTCATCAAACGAGCCCGACACGGAGAGGGCTACGTGTGTCCGAACGAGCCGGTCGAGTTCGAGGCGTGCATCAGCACAACTGCAGTGTGTTCGCCGGCAGCGTGCGAGGAGGCAGCGTTCGTTTGCAAGTTGACCGGTAAGGACTAGGTCTGGAAGTCCGATGCCCCAGCCTTTAACGATGTTTTTGTTTAAAAAAATTAGATTCAGAAAAGTCGCCGAAAAAGTGGTAACAAATGCCATTTTTATTTCTTGACAAGAATGTCTGTTTGCAGAGCAACAGTAATATCACAGCATCTGGTCCTTGCTGTATCCAAAAAACGTTTTGGCTGTCAGCACTTCAGCTAAAAATTACCCGACATTTCGCGGAGCCCCGGGATCTCTGGGGACAACCGGCCAATCTGCAATCACCAACCCCAAGGCGAGTTGCAAACAAGATCGGAAAAGCGCTATGAAAGTGGGCGTCTTGCAGGAAAGTGCATGCCTTCTTACTTGATTTGCAACGGGGAAGACGACTGTGGCGACTACAGCAACGAGTTCAACTGCTCGAAGGAGGCGATAGAAAAACACGAACTCTTCGACAAGCAGTGCGCGTCTCTACCCCCCGTTCCGTATCTCGATCTGCCAGGCTCGGGGGTTGACGTCGTAACTGGTATATAACAGTACAAGATTACAGAACGGACGTACATCAGGGGTGTCACCCGGGAATTCACGGTGATCAGGGCATGCTGACTGCCCCGTCGGCGCACTTCCACTTCTGACTGCTCTTTTAAAAGATTTCGCTTTTCCTTCTCTAGGCGAGACGTTAGGGCTGCTGCTCGACAACCGCTTACACTTTGGTCTCTGTCGAACCGTCCGCGACAGCGACTCGCAAGCGATCTTTCGCCTCCCGTTCAACATGGACGCCATGCACTTCCAGGTGACCGCTCCGATACGATGAACACCCAGTCGTATTCGTCTCATCACGAGTACCAGAAGAGCGTCGAAGGCGATAACAACGAAAAGTTCGACTTCGGCCTCGACGCGGGTGGAAGACTCGTCCACGTATCAACCAAGGTGGCGCAGTCGCACAAACAGCACAACCTCGACATCTTCAAGGAGATGTCGTCGTCGGAATCGAAGCTTTTCCAAGTCAGCCTGCACGTGGAGCTCGCTCAGTTCCAGTTGAAGCAGCGCAACATGCTTCTGGTATTCCATCAATCGATAATGCATCTGCCGGTCGAATACAACGCAAAAGTGTACCACGACTCCGTCAAACAGTTCGGCACGCATTACGTTAGCTCTGGGAAGCTGCGCGACAAGTACGAGTACTTCTATACGTTCGCGAGCAGTGAGATGAAGAAGGAGAACTTCAATGAAGAAAAGGTAGATATAATTCACTACTTGGTCTTTGAGGTATCAGAAATTTCTGCAACATTGTTCGGCAGATTGGGTCTTATGCGCAAAGAAAAGGATGCTATAAAATATTTCTTGTCCACCTGCGTATTCTTATGGCAGCGCTTTAGCTGAATGCAGATTAAGACATATTTGGCCATTTGTGTCTCCGGTACCAGCTTTGCTATCGGGAGTAAAAACATGTTAATTCAAAACAACTCCCAACTGGTCAACGTGCGCTGAACTTATAACCTACCCGATAGTTGTCGCTTGGGGCCTTGCGCTCATAGAGCTGAATACGGATGGGTTCAGAAATTTTTCGTTTATTTTGACGCAATCTGACCGAGAAGTGGGGGGTCGGCGAAATTTGAAGTATGGTTGGAGGTCGCTAAAAAATGAAGCACTGTGACGGAGGGAGTGACAATCAAAAATTCAAATTGTACTCTAACGCCATAATTGAACGATCTCCCCTTGGTATGCTCCCGTTGGAAAGTTTCCATCGAATCCCGATCATTATCAATTTTACATTGGCTGCCACAAGAACGACAGAAAAGAAGAATGTCTCAGATAATTGATGCAAGAGTAGATATTACGGGAGGCTACAAAATCACGCGCAAAGTGGACGCAAGAAATGTTGGGAAAGTTTCCAAAATTCTCAAGAATTTTCCACTTTTTTTAGGTGAAAGATTGCCTCAAAGTTGAAGAATCGGTAAAGGTTTTTCGCACTAAACAAACAAGCAGCTACGAGCAGTGCAAAACGAAGGACACTCAGATCTCCACATCTGACTACGCATCGAGCATGGCATCGAAGACGATTTCGAACGTTGTCGGAGGGACGTCAGCAACGGCGACAATCTTGGCAGCATCCAACGACGACCCAGGAAAGTTCGCCAAGTGGATCGAAAGCGCCAAAATGAATCCGGCTGTGCTCGCGATGCAGTATCGACCGATGTGCGACCTCATCCGCGACAGCGGTATTCGTAATGCAACGATCGTTCGAGAAAACTGCGAACGAGCGACGTACGACTACCTGAACCACTTCAATCCGTCCGAGTCATGCCGCTCGTGCCAGGACAATGGTGTCGCTGTGAACATTCAGCAAACGTGCTACTGTTCATGTCCTGATGGCAGTATCGGGCAAGTTTGTCAGCAGTTCGAAATAAGTAAGAAGGCTGCATTGAGTCCACACGTTCGCCCACGGTCCCACGGGCTAGGAGAAAAGCATAGCGTCAAAAATTAATGAAAAATGGAATTTGATCGTCATCGGTGACCGAACACGTTGCTATACTGACGAGCGAGCTTGCCACTCCCTAAAGTAAAATGGAAAGGAAAAACATTTTCCGGAGTGCAGGAAGAAACGAAAAAGAAGAGAACAAATCGCTGCGCAGCATAGGGAGCAGAAACGGGAAGCAGTTTTTATAGCCGTGCAGCAAACTTTTTCAGTTTTCCGACGTTGCTTTGAAAGTGGAGTTTTCGAAATTGTTTATCATTTTGTCTGTGCTTCTGTTATGGCTCGTGGTACGACGTGTTGACTGTGAATGCAGGAACACTATTGGCAGGTTTGCACCATATTTTGACTGCGAAATTGTGCACGTATTTTCAAGGAACTCGAAAAAACTACCGAAATTTCTGACTTTGTGGCCGAAAACATAAAAGGCAAAAATCTACGATTTCAGAGGCGTCAAACTGAAAACGAAAAGACAAAATATTTTTGGATGCCGAAAAATAAGAAAGAAAATGGCATGTTTTCAGGTATTCGGAAGCGCAAACAAAAAGATATAATTTTGAATGTCCAGGAAAATAAACACTGAGCTTCCCCTTTAAGAGAATAATTTTCAATATACTACTGACAGTAAAAATGTTTTGCCAACACCACTTTTAGCCTTTTTAGCGTTTCAGATCTACATGGATGAGACGGGCTACATCTTCATGTCATGCAGCTTCAACGTGCCGGGGACGAACAACTACGCCATGTACCAGGTCTTCCGACGAGAGATCGACGGAAGCTATACGAAGAAACCCACGACAATCCAGACCGACCTCTGGAGCAGCGGATGCCAAGGCCTTGCGGGAACAGGCAGCTATCTCTACTCAAGCTGTCGTACACTTGGTCTCTTGATCTACCGCACGATATAAGCGGCTATTCCTTGCAAAGCTTCAGGACCATCAACACGACAACACAGGACCATCAACACTACATATCACTTGAATTCTGAAACTGATTTGCCCAATCAATGAAGTAGTTAATTTAGGCTTTTGCTACAACTGGACACATTCATTAATCTTTTTGTCGTGCGTGATTATGAGTAAAATTGGCGTCTGAATCAGAACGAGAAACGGAGTTGAAGGACTTGCTACTACGAAGGCAAAGTTGCGCACTCAGCTCAAGGAATATGAAAAACAGCGTGGTACAAAAAATTACACTTTTTCCGACCGCGCTCGTGCAAGCTGCATACGCTATGCCACGCTGAAATTCGTAACTGGTCGAATTTGGGTCCGAGAAATGTGTTTTCAAAAAACCACCCATTGGCAGAACTGCATGAAGTGTACCTCGTGCATTGTTGCTGCGATAAAATTTTAGCGAACAAAGTGATTGCAATAAGGCTAGCACAAGTATTGTCGCTTCGACGCTGATTTGCATTTTTTGGCAGTTTTGTCGGTCTTAACAACACTGATTTGAGCAGCTTTTGCTACCGTGCGCCTACTGTTTGCTGTCCAATCCATAATTGACGTCTTTGAATTACGACGTCCGGTATCAAAACCGTCAGTGTGCCACTTCAAAGGTTCACCGGACCATCGGTGATCCTAGTAATTCGTATAAAGGTGAATTAGCGCATGACGATGACGTCAAACACGAACCGTCAAAACCCAATTTGAAATGTCAAGAAGACAAGCGCCACAACACCCTGAACACGAGTCGAGATAAAGCAGCGCACCGAGTGCCACCAATGACAGCTGCTTGCGTGCTGGGCGCATTTTCAGCACTGCATTTTCAGGTCCACTGCAGCACGGGTGTTGGCCTTTTGTCGTCGGTGGTGCCCTCCCGCTGTTGCGCTGAGGCTCGATGGAAAACTTGAAAGTTATCACTCTTCAGCTTTACCTCTTACGCTCTCTTTGTACATGTACACTCGTTACACGACAACTGTTTTGGCTCAATTATTTTGGGTTTTTGCAAGTGTGCAGATGCTACGAAGGTGGAGGCTTCTTCTTCATCGTAGCAAGAATCGGAAGCAACTTTGCTTTCATTCGCACTGACTGCATCTTGGCGCTCGACGAACCGCTGCCGGAGGACATCAGCTTCGGACACATCTTCAGATCATCGTCGTCGTCGACCGACTGACAGCCTTCGTCAACGTCGTCCGCTTCAGCGTGGATCTCCATCTTTTGAACAACGAGTCGAAGAAGCTGATAGTTCTTATCGAGCTGCGACTGAATGTCCTTCATTCTGTAACACAAGAATCAGTATATTTTAATCAATAATAACAATAATATAATTTAACCAATTATTTTAATCGGTTGCTTATTTTAACTAGTCGAATGTACCGATCATCGAGGCCCATTGACGCAAAACCTGTTTCTGACTTCGATACAACACCAGAAAAAATGCAAAAAAGTGTGTGGGGGAGGGAGGATTCAAACCTTCGACCTTTCGGTTGGCGTTACAATCATCGACGCCAAATCGCGAAGAGTACCATGTGATAAATAAACACACCAAATTTCAGCCAAATCCGTTGAGGCGTTCAGGAGTTATGTGCAAAACACTTTGTTTTTACATGGTAGTGAGCCTGCTAGAGCGGCATTCCCGGGGAGTATTAAGCCCCGGGGCCCATCTGCGAAATCAAATCTAGTTTTTGGCCAAGGTAACTTTCTGTGAAATTTCAGCCCGCTAGCTTGCTTATTTCGAAAGTTATCGAGCCAACGGACGGACGGACGACACGGCCCACTGCAATAGAAGGCCTAAAAGCGAGTATCAGTTTTATCCGCATTCACTTTTTCTTCTGCCGAAGAAGTTCTTCAAGCAGAATGACCGCCGTCTGATCTTCGGGCGTCTGTCTCGATCGTTCGCGAATGGCATCGCCAGCAAGCGCAAGACCGTAGTTTTTTAGCCGAGAGATGAACTAAGTTTACAGTTGAAAATTATTCGTTCTCGTCGGCACGCAATTCTGCAAGTTATACATACACGAATGAAGACGTTCTGCTCTTTGCAGATTCTATTCGGATAGACGGTCATCGTTTGCTTGTCGATTCTTATGAGAATCCACTTTGGAAGCTTCTCCTCGAGCTCTGTGTGGTACTCGACCTGTTCAGTAAAAGACGTTAAAGCTCTTCCCCAATGTAAAAATTAGCTTCGGACTACAGTAATTCTTTCGAATAAACGCCTGGGACCCAAATTTTCGGCGGCAAACATTGGGCACCTGCATGGCTAAGCGTTTGAGTTGTGCGTCTTTCGTCACCAACTCGATATCGCCGACGGCAAGACCGATCTGAAAAACTTTTGTTGGAACGCCGCGCTCGAAAAGAACATCGCCTTCTTGGAACGCACCAGCAAGTTGACGAAAAGAATCGGCATGAAGATGATGAAGACGACGAGGAACGCGAAGCTGAGATATGGAAAATGGAGCGTCTTGTGATCTTTATCGATAAACGGCCTCACGAAAAAGGCCATGAAATCGGTATCGCCCATAACCATCATTACTGTGTGAATGATGGAGATCCATGGGCTGAAGAATCCCGGCTATAAAAAGAAATAATACATTTTAGGCTTACAATCGCTTTCATATCAAATGCTGGCACTTTGGAGAGTTTGCGTATAACGCAGGCAAAAGCTTTGGGGTAGATCTCAAACAATCAAATGAAGCGGATTTTGCTACATATACCGCTTCCTCCTGGTCCTCGTCGAGATCAGGGGACCAATCTGAGTGCTGCAATGTTAGAGACAATTGAATAACTCAATAGAAACACAAGTCGGAGGTAAATAACTGAAGCCGACTCCACGTAGTTATCAATTCGGCAATAAAATCTTTATGATTCTAAACTTTTGTCATTAGCGACGGTAAGCAGAAATTGAATTCAGTCTATGTAAAGAATCGACTTCAATCGGTTCGATTGGATTCCGATTCGAGTTCTCAAATTGTTCGATCAATTTTATGTCCAATCGATTTCTATTTGATTTGACTCAGAGTTGACGCAATTCGGCTTAGACTGATTCAACATGACTTTCAGAATTTGCGAATCGATTCGATTGGAAAAATTTTTCGTCATGACCGTCACAACCTATTGCTGAGATTGGTCAATACACACTCTTCGCAGCTATAAAACGTACATCGAAGGATAGTAGGACGTAGAACGTGAGACCAAATGCGACGAAAAGGACGGAGAAGATGAGGATGACCTTGAAGAGCGTTTTCAGAATTTGCAGAAACATAACGACGTAGATGCCGACGGTATCAAGTCTGAAAAGGCAAATGGGCTTCAAAATGCTTTTTGCATTTCCTTTTTAGTATTTAGCTAGTAAATATGCCCACCGCCTTCCCAAGGGCTAGGAACGATCGCGTGGCGTCAGAAGCCCGTGGCGGTGTTTTCCCATGACCTGACTTCCAAGTAAAGCCATTAGAAAACATGCAAAAAGTTCACACCGGACCTCCCGCATATTAGCCTCGGGGTCTAACCATCTGAGCTACAAGATCATTCATTCTATCTGCCATGCGCAAAACTCGCTATCATTTACTGCAGAAACGCTGGGTACGAAAATCGTATGCATTCAAGTTTTGCTGTATACTCGCCAGATGTCGCACCGTGCGTTTTGCAGCGCGCGAAAACGCGCGCCAATTTTCAACCAATCGCAACCGGAGTGGACACAGTCTAGCTTTACACGCTCACGTTGTGCACAGTCCCCTATGAGTGTAGAGTTCAGTGGCCACTATATGGCACTTCATTCGTTGCTCCAGCTACCTTTGCAAGTAGAGCAGCAGATTGAACCAAGCGAGAAAGAGCGCAACAACCCCGCACTGCCACTGGTGATGCAGGAAGCCATTGGTAAAGAATGCCGGAGCAACGAATACGGTCGCAGTGATGTAAAGCGTCCACTCCTGAAAGGGTGGAAAACTAATCATCAAAACTCAACTTGGGCAACTTAGCTCGAAGCAGACCATGTAGTTGATAGGGTCGACGAGATACTGTTCTCGCTGAAAAGCGTTTAAAGAAAAAATGTGAATATGTCGAGCTGGCGAGCTTTATTATATGTGGCTTGCCTGCTGGAAAAATTGAACAATTTCCTTGAACCTGAAATAAACGCTTTTTAGAAGAGCTGCCTCCGCTTGGATTTCCGCATCGTTCTAACGTCGCTTACATATTCAATATGAGAAATCCCATCATAAAGCTCATGAGAATAAAATGCGCGGCGCCCATTGAATCCGGCTGATCCGTCTGATCCGTCTGAAAGATATAAATTTTTTGAATTATTTTTAAAATTTAACAAACAATTTTACAGCGATAATTTAGGGCACACTCAGGTGAGTGCAATTTTTGATCAAGTGCCAGACTTGAAGACTAACCTCTTTCGGCAGCGTGACACCAACTCCTAGTCGGTTCTTTTTTCTCGTCGCAGAGCTCATACTAGACGACTCTTCGTCTGAATCCAGAGCAGCATCTCCAGCCGTGCGCAGCCATGTCGGACTTGGACTGCTCTCGGTTGTTCCGACTGTGGAGTTTTTACTTTCATTTGCAGCTTTCATTTCGGCGTCGACGTGTCCCAGAGGGTTGAGACGCAAAATGAGGCCCGTTAGTGAGAGAACAAAAAGCGCGTAAATCATCAAGTTGATCGCGTAGATGACAAAGCCGTAAGCTCGCCTAAGCGACACTATCTCCTTCCTCGGTTGATCAAGCTGAAGTATCAACAACTGTACCATTTCATGTGCAGATAGGACAAGCAGAGTGGATGTGAAAGAAGCTCAACCCGACCATGTTCGACCATTTTCTGCAATTCGAAAAAATTATCTAACTCAGTAGAAAGCACCGCGTTTCGGTTTGGTATGATTTCCTACGTTCAATGCAAGGAGAGGTTTTGGTCGATTCTCTGCCGAAAAGATCGACTGAGTGAGAGAGGCGGCTTTCTTTAGCGACGACTTTCTGAATCGCTTCTTCAAATCACGCAACACTTCCGTTCGCATCTGCATGAAGCGGAAGTCGTACTTTTCCTGCAACCATTTTTAGCGTCAAGTTGAGCTCGCAATCCAAACAAGCTAGCTTCACAAACCCAGTAGGCCTCCGAGCTTGTATCAAGATCGGCCACCGTGTGACATCGATCGAGGATCGCCTAGACCATATTAAACTATGCGTTAACGTTTTTCAATTAAACTTAATTTTTTAACTCTTTCCCACCCATGCTGCACGGGGCACGCTTTTTGCGTCCTTTTGAGCCTCGAAGCCAACTAAGCTATTTTCAGCAGTCTCTACCATAAAAGTAGCAAAAATTTTCTGGTTGTTTTTAGCGAAACTGAAAAACAATCAAATTTCCAGCGAAAAACAGCCTATGTTTGAAAACGCTTTCGCTCCCTAGGTGGCGCTTTTAGCTAATTAGCTAATAGCTACTGCATTCCTACTTTCTACCTAGAAAAATTCCCCGTTCAGAGACAAACGCAGGGACATCTTTTTTGCCTCTGGGCGATGATGCAGTCTGCAGAATTTTTTCTCCAAGCTATAGGCTCTCCTACTTTACCTTATACACTTCTGGAATTTGCTGAATGAGACCAAGCGTTGGACACATGTAACGTTTCGAACAAGTTCCCAGAATCTCTTCCCATCTGCAAGCAGATTACAAGCGGTGCTGTAAAACCATGCTAACGTCGAAAGTGTTGAAGATGTACCGTGTATGTCGGATCATCGAGAGAGCAACCTCCGAGTGCTTACTGTCAATCGCGATGTCGAGCGGTGCACGCTGCATGTTGTTGTAGTTGTAGGCGACACCGGCGGTTAGAAGTGCTTCGACGGCGACTAAACAATGCAAGCTCAATAAGTACATGCTGAGTTTTAATAGCAGGATGACCACTGAACGAAAGGCATTTGACACACTGTAGTCGTACCTGGCTGATTCGCCGCAGTAGCTATGTGCAACGCCGTATTCTAAAATTTGATACCGTAACCGAAACCAATGAGAATTTCGATCCTCAACCCTGTCAGCGCCCAAACGTAGTCGTTGAATGTGCCCATGAAAATTCAATTCCAATTTATACCCCGTTCTTCTCCTTCTGATTCAAAATGTTCGGGTGAAACGAGAGAAGCAGCTTTATTGTCTGCGTGTAACCATTCTCGGCGGCATGATGAAGCGGCGTTCGGCCACAGTGGTCTCTAGAAAATCGATCGTGGGCGTAAGAACGCGTCTTACGATGCGGTGCTAGAAATACTAAGCCGATACTTGTGTATGAGAGCGCCCTTGTAGAGCAGGTATTGAACGACCTTCGAGTGACCACTTCTACTTGCTAAAAAGTCATGAAAACGTTTACGGTGAAGGTAGAAACGTTGAAATCGTTGGCATTCATCGAGCAGGGACCCACATAAATGCAGCGCCGTCATGCCCATGCTGTCCGATTCGTTGATTATGTTCGGAGATTCGAGTAGTCTGCGCACCGTATTTATTCGCCCGTACCTGCAAGGATAATGGGTCTAGCAATCTCCTAGCTTCCTGCCATCCTGCCTTCGCTTTTGCTTTCTCTCTCAGGCAGACAGACGGTTTTTCCCAACAGTTCTCGATCCGATCATTTCTCAAAAGTCACTAAAAGTCACTGATGCGCATACTTTGCAGCGAAATGCAGCGGCGATTGCTCGTCGTTGTTTTTCAGGTTTATCGAAGCACCTAAATGATAACCGCCCAGTTTCAGGACTGGCTCTACTGAGTTTCAACATAGGGCTCATCCATATATGACGTCACCTAAAAATTCAAATTTTTCGACCCCCCTCTCCCCCCTCCGCTTCCGTTACCTGTATCTTTTAACACGTAGCGTCACCAAAATTCAAAAATTTTTGACCCACCCTCCCCCTCGTCAGGTGACGTCATATATGGATGAGCCCATACCGAGCATGAGCAAGGTCTCAATGAACTTGAGATTTCCCTCTCTACTGGCCTAAAATATTAACTTATTACGGTAATCTCCGTTGCACCGGTATAGTAATCTCCATACGCCTACCAAATGTAGTGGCGTGCATCCGTTGGCGTCCTTTTCATTCAGTAACTTCTTGCCCTGTTCTGTCTAAAGTTTGGCTGAGTCTGCACAGTGTGTACTTGACAAAACAGACTAAGCGTTTACGAACACTGCAAAATAGCTGCACTTCCTCCGAAAGTCCGTTTTGACTCATATTGGCGACGACGAAGTGCAACACATTGCGCATTGCCGAATCCTATAAATAGCTTGAAAGTGAGCACGGGTCATTATGGGGAAAATAACATTATCCGAAAAGTAGAAAAACTGTTCCAATTGTCCTGAAAGCAGATTACGGTGGTCGGCAACGAATCTTGCCTTGTGCGCCATATCAGCACCCTTCTGAAGTAGAATGCGTGCTGTCCGCACACCGTTTCGTTGTGCTGCAAGCAGCAGTGGAGTCCGGTGGTCTTGGTCGATTGCATGCACGTCGGCTCCCTTCAAAAGGATGCCCATAATAAAGATTAGAATATCTCATTCATTGCTAATTCGCTCGCCTGTTCAACGAGATAGGTGGCGACTTCCGCATGGTCGTACATAGCCGCCTTGTGTAGAGGGGTCATTCCTAGGGGGACAGAAATTTGCAAAGAACTCTGTCGAGTGCCATGCGAGTCAGTGTCTGCACTATACCGAGAACGTCGATCATTCGAAGAAGTTCCGGACCCGCCGCTGCTCCCTTACGTTTGATGTAGGACTCGAACATGAAGCGGACAATCTCGGGCGTGCCTTGCGCGCAGGCCAGATGAAAAGGGGTCGCAAGGTCATCCTAAAGTTGGAATCAATGCTCTAAGTAGAAGATGACAGTATACTGATGGCTACGCCTACCTGTTTAACGTCCACAGCTGCGCCATAGTCTAGGCAAATCTCGACCGTGCGGAGGTCGCCAGACGTGACCGCTGAGTGGAGTGGACTGCTGTTCTCTGTGTCCGACATTGAAAGCATATGTTCTCGAGTCCAGCCCATCTCCTCGCCTAGTCAGGTACAACCACAGAGAGCTTTACGGACTCATCAATTTTCATCACTGTCCACTGTCTCTTTTACCGATCTTGATCATCACTTCCAGCGCTTCCAGTGCCGCCGAGCTGGCGGCGATGTGAATGGGCCGCTTTCCTGTCTCATCCGCTTGACAAAGCTTTGCGCCTCCTCGCAGCTAATCACCGGGTCAGAGGATATCACAGGGGCGAAGAGCATAAGTTTTAACGTTTAATAAGTCGCACGTGCCGCTCCGTAGGCCCACTACGTAACCAGTTTGTATCCGCTCGAGATAATTTCACTATCGAAAATAATCACTAGCTTCCCCATTTTGCTATTCTGACAATCTTTCACGATCTTCAGTAGAGTGAGTTCTCCACTCACGCGAAAAGAGGATGTATTTTCATAAGTAAACAGGTGTGAAATGACAAGTGCACGGGTTTTATGCGAGCGCAGTCTGCAAGCAACGCTGAGAAGGCGCGCTCAATTTACATAGAAAAAAATGTTCAGTGTTCCAGTTCCTAAAATATCCAACCCCAAACGCCCATCTTCAAACTTAATCTGCGTACTGTCCCAAGGTATTCGTGGCAAAATTTGAAGCCGCTAGCTGCTTTATTACGCCTGTTGTCATGCGAACAACAGACCACGACGACGACGACAAAGGTCATCGCATAAGGCTCCACTACTTACGTAGTGGGCCTAAAAACTGCCGACTTACATACCAGTGCTTCAGCGCACTCGGGAAGGTTTCTGTACGCCGCTATGTGCAATGCACTAATCCCACGATCAGCTTTCGCCGAGAGGTCCATTTTGTCGGGAAACTCAGCTAGCACCTGTGAAAGGAAAACGTGTTATAAGCTCACAAGCGCGTACGTCACGTTGAATTTTTGGGTCAAGACACTTCAACGCTTTCAAACAGCAAATCTTCTTCGCGGTTGCTACTCTTACACCCGAAACACATGGGAGCCTACCGTACCACACGGCTAAAAAGTAAAATATTCATCGCTTGAGCGCTCACTTGAATGACCGCCGGCTGATTAAACCACGTGGCAACGTGAGTAACGAAATTACCCCTGCTCGAACGAGCACTTGGGTCCGCACCACGGTTCAGCAAGTGCCTAACGGACGTCGGCTTTCCGCGAATGCACGCGATGATCAACGGGGTATTTCCGTCGTTGTCGCGTGCGTTTATGTCTGCCGACAAAAGGAACTTCACACTTTCAGTTTTCCTCTGATATTTTAGAATTTCTACCCGCTTTCTTTCCGAGCAAAAAATCGATGACGTTGAGACGTTCCCGTGCAACAGCATGATGTAAGCATGTCCAACCATTCGCGTCGACGGAGTCGACCGTCGCTGTACCGTTCACAAAGAGGCTCTCAAGAATCTGGAGCTGACCATTTCCAGCAACCTAAGTGGTTGCAGTGTTTCAGCTTACAATCGAGCATTGACTGTAGTCCTGAAACCTGGAGCCACCATTTTTTCTGGCTCTGAGACTGAACCGACAGCGACCAAACTTACTTTCATAGCGTAATAGGGACTGTCCTCCATCTTGCACGTTCGTTTCGGAGACGCATCAAGGTCAACAGAGACGCTCTTCTTCGTCTTGCTCGCTTTCGCTCCACCCCGAAACGCGTCGGCCACCCTAGTTAAAACACCGGTCGCCGCCGGTACACTGGCGAGTACTTGAAGTTCGACGAACGACTGTTTCTTCGGCCCATCGTACGTCATCGGAGGACCACCATTTTGCTGGTGCAATTTCTCCAGCTCCGCTATGCTCGCCGGCATCGTTATTTGATTTTCTTCGCTTATTGCGCGATTAACGGCGCGTTTGAACTTGCTCATTTTCTGCCGTCTGAAAAAGGGGAAAGCTGCCCTCGTTTCGGATAATCAAATAAAGGAGATACCCTGCGACAAGATTAAAAATTTTTTAATCAAGATCAGTGCATCAGATGCAATTTGCGATTCCCAGCGACCGTCGGAGTCGGAAGTTGACCTTGCTTGTTCGCACGTATCAGTCGCGTGAAGATGCGCAAGTCACCGTCGCAGGACAGGTGACTGACTACTGGCATTAGCGAGGTTTGACAGATAAGCTGAAGCGGGCGTAGCATTTAATGCTCTTCTATTGGCTTTACGAGTGTTGCTGTGATTGGAGCTAAGCTGTAAATGGCGCATGGAATCCAATCAGCTAGAAGTGACACGAGCGAAGCACAAAATCAGAGCTTGTGCAAACACAGAAGCGTCGGCGTGATTGCATCTGCCAGGAAACAGTGGTTGGACGCAGCGTGGTTGCGTGACGTTTTGTCCTTGCGCGACAAACTTCAGATTTGCGATCGTCAAAATAAAAAATGCAACTACCATACTTTTCCATATTAAGCCCTCCCCCAATAGAGCCCCGAGGGCGAGGGGCTTATTTGGATTTTTTCAAATCCGACATTTGCCCAAGTATTTGGCTTTTCGACTTGGAAAAAGTAAACGACTCTGGTGT
>JAQGBB010000139.1:0-25788 GCA_034691745.1 Prismatolaimus dolichurus
ACCAGTCAACGGAAATGCGTAAAACGAGTAAGTCCGCGGCTATTGCTTGATCATGCTGTTTTTGCTGCAAAGAATTCGCGAAAATTTCAAGTAAGGGAGTGCATTCTCAAAATCTGTGAAAAAGTCGAAGCTCAGATCGGTAGATTTATATACGACGCAAGAGGAGCAGGCGGAGACATCTAGAGACATTAGATTAGGGCAGAGTTCGCAGATGACGCGGAATTCGACGGCGCTGAGGTGCGAATCGAAAGAACAGCTCAGCGAGCGCAACGCGTCGCCGATTCGGGCACAGATTTCGACGACGCTGACATCGAACGCCACCAGTGTGTCGGCGAAAAAACGGTGAACGTTCGGTGGTGGTTTCACATCTTCGAGGTCGAGGCTCCGTTATAGTGTCCACAGCTGGACTCTCGTCCGATGAAGGCTAGACATGTGAAAACATTTTTGGTTAACGAATCATGTCCCTGGCCGTCCACAGCTGGATTGTCTGTCACAAAGCCACAATCAAGACTCTGCGGCCACCGCATTGGGCCGCTCTAAACTCCGTTCAATGGGAGAAGCTAAGCTAACGCAGAAGGGAGATGAAGCATAGAAGCTAAAGCTATGTTCGGTGTATGAAAGGTCAATGCACAGCTGCACCGCTGAAAACTAGATCAGACACAGAGCTAATGAAGTCTGTACTCATTTGTTACGAAGGATGAACAAGGCATCATGTATATACCTACTTGTCGTCATTCCGTCATTCTGTAGACGTAGATTTAGTTGCATAGCGTACTTGCGAGTAGAGCAGTTACAATAGCGCTGTTGGGCGATTTCCTTTAGCTGCGTAGAAGTAAGCAATAACTGTCATGGGCTAACGAAGTAGATATTGTACTCAAAGCTCGTATAGATACTAGATAAGGTAAAGGTAAAGTAGCGAGGTGCCGAAGCACACTTCATATGTTGCAGGAAGTCAATCTTTTTTAGAAGAGATGTCTTGGACGCGGTCTTACCACACGAAGGTGTCCCTGGGAAGGAGTCAAGCCCTCGGCAGGTGAGGACCGGCGTCTCTACCCCCGCCAATGTATGTAAAGTCTTGTTCGCAGAATTCAAATTCACTGCCTTTGTTACCGCTGCTTTGAACAACGCACAGCGCAAAAGATAGGAGTTGTCCCCTTCCGTTTGCGATTGGTCGCTTTGCGCTACGCATAAACGTGCTCTGATTGGCTGCCAATGACGTCAGCGAAAGATGATTCGCCGTTTGCTCAGTTTGTCATAAATCACGTCCGGATAAGTCGGGCGGGGAGGCTGGGGCGCTGCGCACATAACGCTAATTAACACGTATAGGCCACGTTTGTGGAGAAAGGGAGTTATCAAATAAGTAGACTGGCAAAGCCGAAAGGCATCCTTTAGGCACAAAAAAACACGTCCGGACGTGGTGTTTTGTAACACCGTGCAACAGCTTGGAACACTGTGGACGACGGCAACACGACGTGTGAGCTAAACGTCGGTGTTATCGACGTGCTGGCAGTCGAGAACGTCAGCGTCGGCTGGAACATGGCACAGTGCCGCTCGCTGCCGAGGTTCGCGTCGTACAACCCTTGAAAGACATTTGGCTAATATTTTGCCTTTCTAGAACTCCACCCACTGGAGCTGCTTCGCAAATTTCTCCGCCTTCATTCCGCCTTTTACCTCCGTCACTGTCACGCACACAACGGCTGTGGAGAAGCGCCTGAGTAGCACGTCGCCATCGTCCGTCTTAAGCAGCGAACTAATCGACGTTCGTAGCAGGGAATCTCATTCGAGCATCGTCACTCATTCCGATTCGAGCTGCCACATCCCCTCTCCAACTCTCGAGTCGACGCCGCGTTCGCATGGGCCAGTCAATACCTCCTCGAGCACGCCAAGCACTTCTTCGATCGACACTCCGGACACTATGGTTCAGGGGCTTCACCCAGCTGCAACGACGACAGCAAACGGAGAAAATGGTTCGATTGATCCGTCGATTAATTTATTAAGTCATCTTTCGATCGATTGATTTTCCGATATTGATTAATTGATTTTCGATATGGATTATTTCTCCGTTATTGATTGATCTAGCGATAGATTTATCGATAGATTTTCCAATATTGACGCTTTCGAATTATTTCTTTTCTAGAACAGCAACGCTGGTCATCGCCATCGGCAGCGTCGTTGCTCTGCTTGACCTTCTGGACGCCGGCGTCGGTATCTATCTGCTCGTCTAGCGGCGTCGTCTGCGCTTGGTGCAAATCTGGGAGAACGACAGGAAGACGCCGTCGAACAAGGACGAACCGTCGCCAGTCGTGCGCAAGAGCGCGCTCATCGGGTTGGAGACAATGAAGGCAATCCGGAGCGAGAGCCGTGGTATCGCATGCCGAAGGTGAAGCCAGCCGACGACGCGGCGTCGAGCGAACGCCAAAAGCCGATCAAGATGAGTGGCGGCAAGAGCTTAAGTCGTTCAAGTTTTCGAAATTGCCGAAATCGGTGAAATCGAAATGGTCGTCGAGGTCGTTCAAATTTCCGAGATGGCCGATATCGCTGGAGTTTTCGAAATCGTCGGGAAAATCGATCGATTCGCTGTGACTTGCAGATGCTTTCTCTACTTTCTCGTGCACCAATGCAAAAATAGAACCAAAAATTGCTCGAACTGTTTTTCAATTCCTCGCTTGGCGCTGGTATTCACTTTATGCTTTTCATGAATTATTCGAAAGTCAGGTAAACACACAAAAAATTGCGACGAGGTTGGAATTTTCTCAATTATTTTTGTTTTTTTTTGCACAAAAGTAGCACAAAACAAATTCGGGGGGGGGAGTCACGTATTGCTATGCAGCGAAATTGCGCATATGTGTTTGTGCCCACAAATGAAATGAAATCGGAAAAAAAATGAAAATTGAAACATGCGGAGATCATGAACGACGCCCAATAACGAGTGTCTTTGCCAACGCATTTTTTGCTGAAAACCACCTATGCACAACACAGTGCATAAACACTGCTTGCCGTCGTTTAAACTCGAAAACGTGCAAACATCGAAAATGCACGTCCGCAGTCCCGTATCTGTAAACATAATGTTGTTACCGCTGGTGACTTTGACATTGTGTGTTGACGCCTGAATCGCGCACTCACATTCGCACAGACGACAACTGAGAGAGCAGTTACATTTTTTCTCTTTCTTTACGCCTCGAAATGTCCAGACTGTCTCATTCTTCAGAACGATATCGCTTTTTCGTGCTCTAATTTGCGCGGTCAATGTGGCATACATAGCCTAGCTCAACTCTTTTCCATTTTGCAGACTTGAACTTTGCACTATACCATTTACTTTTTTAAATATTCCACAATGCCGTCTGAAGCCTTCATGTTCAAAGCCGTCGAAGACGCACACGCCAAGAAGGACGCTATGCGCGCCGAAAACACTCCAGTGGCACCAACGAAGAACGACTTGCCTAACAGTGCTTCAGAAGCTATTAAAGGCGAAGGCGTCGGAGAAATGTTGCACCACATGGCCGATATAGTCAAGGAGGACGCCAAGTGGGCGGCGGAAAAAGTGGGCGAAATGGTACGACATGCACTCGAGTCGGAACCGAAAAGTGAGGGCGTTGAAAAGAAAGCCGACCCGACTTCGCTGAACGCCGAGGACATCGTCGAGACTGAGGACGATTGAGTCGTCGCGGCCAGCGTCTGGATGTAGTATATTAGCTTGCATATTCCTTAGCTCTGCTTCCGTCTGACGATGTTCAGCTTTTAGTTAGCTCCGCGCAAAGCAAATTTTTCTTGATAATCCTATTTCGCTCGGTTCCATGACGACATATAAAACTGTATAAATATAGGTTCGACTGCAGTGCTGTGCATGTTTTCGGAATTCGATTTGTTGAGCTGAACGCACTGGCGGTGCAAAAATTGCAGCCGGATTGTGGTATAATAATGCAGTAAATTTTCCGCGTGCAGTTTCTTGTCCGACACCGTGCGGGGGCTGAGGAACTCGAAAAGAAACTCTAGGACGTTCACATATGACGTCACCAAAACTTGTAAACAGCGCTCTCTCTCTCCCGCAACGATGCTTCATAACTACACAGGTTCGAAACGCAAGTCGGTGGTAACCTACACTAGTTATGATGTCGAAGGCTTTTGCTGGGCCTGGCACATACAGAGAATGTCCCTTCTACAATTTGCAGCGAATGATCAGTCTTCCCAGCTGCCAAACCGAATTAAAGAAATTCACAGGAATTGAATTGGGTACATGTTTGTGCATCATAGAATTGAGGAAAAATATTTGTAACATCCATTTTGGAACACTAAATTTACATGAAAACAAAAAAATGAGCAAAATCGTACGACATACGTACACAAAGTTGAATTTATTTTGACTTCCACGATTTCCATCTTCATGTGTGTCACGCTTCTAGAAGCTTACTAAAGCGATGGCACGTTATTGGAAAGTAGAACATAAAGAAAATTTCGTGGCACACTCTCGTTTTCTGGATAAGGCACGTAAACATTATACATTGGCACGTCGAAATTGCTTCCCTTATCTGCGGGCACGACACACGTAAACAATCAAGTGCGCAGTGCGCTTTTTGCCAAGCGCTCGTCGTGTTTACGGCAATGAGAATACGTGAAAATGCAGAAGAGCGTCGAAAGCTTCCTCAATGTTTAAAATTGATTGAAGCTTTCGCTTGTTTTCAAGCAGTTCGCCGTTTGTGCATGTCTAGCTTTACGTAGAACGGCCTCTTCTCTAGCCTCGTTTGTGGAATAAAAATATTATATATTTTTCCAGAAATTCTTTTTCTCCATTTTCAACTTCTTCTCTCTGGACCCGCGAAAAGAATGCCGACAGAGATTATTGACCAAGCTTTGGTGGAGCAGGCAAAAGGGGAGCCAGAAAGAGAGTTCGACGTGATCGTCGTTGAGCAGGACGAAGCGTCCAGCCTCGAGCGGGCAGCAGAAAAGCTGCACCAAGCGGCGACGATTGTCAAGGAGGACGCAATATGGGCGGCCGAACGAGTCGGCGAAGGTGTTGCGGCGCTCGGCGAAATCATAAGGCACGCTCTCGAGCCGGAATCGTCTGGAGAACGTGACAGCGGCATCGATGGGGAGAATGCGGTTCCGCTAACCGATGAAGACATCATGATAGCGCTGGACGATTGAGCATAGTTGCTGGACGGGCAGAATACACAGGTATATATTTATTATGTCCATCGCCATGAAACTTTTTTGTTTGCTCGAAGGCCACACAATGTGAGAAATTTGATGTGTAATCAGTTCGATGTGTACATGTCATTAAAAATCTTACTTCATGTTCTGAGAGAGAGAGAGGAGATACACGTTAGCGTGCGGCGCATACTGCAACATTCCTAACCCGCTACACGAAGAGAGCGCTGGCATAGAGTTTTCCTCAGATAATGTTCACCTCTCTCCTCGATCGTCGACAGCAGCGAAACTGCGACGCGATTCGAATACCGCTTTTAAATGCCAAAAACACTCTCCGAACGGAGACGGGACATACCTCAACAAGAAGTGGTTTATTAGCCACCTGCTAGACACCTGTGAGGTAACTATAAAGAAGGGAAAAACGTTTTCCTGTGGATAAATGCGCAATCTACTAGGGGCTGCACATATATGACGTCACGGTACACGGGAAAGGGGCTCCGGTCTTCGTCGATGTTGTGTGCGAAAGACATCCAATGTTATTCTTGTTGTTGGAGTAAGTATCTCCCATAAATGATTGATTGAATGACGTCATAAATGTACGACCCCTTGCGAGATTCATAAGCCCACATGACAATCGAAAGCAGACTGATATGGTTTATTAGCATATTCTCGTGTTCGTCTCACACTTTGGGTGTAACCGAAAAAATTCAGGTACGCTTTGAACAGCATTTTAGAAAAGAAAACTCTTTCGCACGGTGTTTCACGTGCGAATTTTTTTGGGGGCATTGGGGTCAGCCGGGGGCACGCATATTTTAACACATAAACATAGGAAATACTAGTTTGAAATCATTTTTGATAGGGAATTTTTCTAGCCTCTGAAAATTTCAACACTCAAAATTTTTGAGAATTTTTCTTTCATGGAATTCAGCGTCCGTAATTGATTCCGAAGAATAAGGGCAAGAAAAAACATAAATCTAAGAACTTTGAAATTCGGCGAGCAGGAGCGAGTCAAAACATTTTTGGAAAATTGGGGCAGTAAATGCAGAAATCGGTTCAATTTTGGTAGCCGGGCAGCTGACTTTACGAGCGCAATATTCTGGCAAAAGTTCACCCTGCCGCATTTTCCTGTTATCAAAAAATCGGGGGTGAGAATTTCATAATTTTCGTTTGTGGCAGTGACGCTGTTAGATATGCAGATACTGTGCCCATGCACATTCTTGCATGGACATTCACGCAAACAAAAACTTCCCCTGACGCCTCATTGCTAAAATGAGCATAATTAGGCAAGTTTCAAAGCCGCGCAGGGGAAAATTTTTAAAACTAATTGGACAAAATACAAACAACTCATTTGTCTGGCAGAACTGCAAATTTTTCCCGCTGATCCACACAATTTCTTTGGTTTTCCGGCCTGAAATCTTGGGGGCATTGCCAAATCTGGGGGGGGGGCAATGCCCCCCGAAACCTTCCTGCGTGAAACACTGCTTTCGTATGTACGTTAGTGATTTTTTCCGATTGGAATTTTCCGCATTCCACATTTTTACAGAGACCCATATACATCCCATATTAGCTTAAAGTCCAATTTTTTTACTATTTTTGCAGCGTTTTAAAACCAAACAAGTCGAGTAAACCCCGACCAAAGTGATTGCGACTTTTTGATTTGCCTTGGCAAAGGACGTGCACATGTAAGATTTTTGTGCATTCATGCATTATCCCCCCCAACCGTCGACTCTTGTGCAGTAAAAGTCCGCCAGAGCTTGTGCACTAAAAGTCCGCCACCCTCTTGTGCACTCAAATTCCGCCAAGTCCACCACGAACGTTCTGCATTAAAAGTCCGCCACAAGTGTCCTGCATTAAAAGTCCGCCACCAGTGTCCTGCATTAAAAGTCCGCCACCAGTGTCCTGCATTAAAAGTCCGCTACTAAAGTTTGTGCAGAAAAAGTCCGCCACCTATTCTGCCGTATCCCAGTAGGCTTTTATAAAGCCAACTAGCCTCAGCCTGGGCTTGGGCTCAAACGAAGGCTCAACCCGAGCCTTAGGCTCAACCGAAGCCTAAGCCTTGGATTAAGTCTAAGCCTTTGTTATAAATAGGTCAAATTTTTGGCGGCTTATAACTCTGTGTAGGAACATAGGAGGCAAAAAGAACGGCAGATTTGAGCTTATCTCGTCGAGGGCTGCACGCCCAGATCATTCGAAATACGTGAAAAAAAATTTGATTTTGACAAAAAAAATGTTAGCAAAAGCTAGTCAAACAGATGCCGAGCGTAGCGAGGCAAAAATTTTGGCAATTTGTGTTTTTTTAATGGAATTTCGTTGTCAAAAGTCGTTTTGATCGCTTTTCGTCCGCCGAAAACTTAACATATTTCATTTTGCCAGCCGGTTGGGGAAGGGGGGCCGGGCCTCCCAGGCCCCCCGCATGGGCGCCCCTGAGAAGACTGTGCTGCTCCCGTAATCGAACCGTCTTTGGGTAGACGTAGCAGGGGCGTAGCTTGGTCGGCGAAGAGGGGGGCTGCCAAACCAAATTTTTTCGTCCGACCCCCCAAAAAACTGGTAAAAAGAGCCGTAATCTACGATCACTACGGTGGGGTTACTCGATGTTTCAACTAAATTAATAGTCACACGGGCGATAGGAACCAGGCTGCTAACTATATTAGCTATACGTGCAGTATAGCCAAGCGAATAACTTCGCATATTACACAGAGTCACTAACGCCTGTAACCGGTCGAAAGGTTTTGCAGAACCTCCGCATCATCCCTCGCATTGTGGCAAACTGCAAGTTCACTCCTGGCGCCATTCTCTCGTCACGCAACGAATCGAAACCTGCAACACCTTCGTTTATCGAAATACTGATATCAACGTCCAGCAATTCACTGTGCGGATTCCAATTCGGCGACGAAACGATCACGTCGATGAAACGACGGACCGCAGCGGCGGTGATCGAAATATCCCAGCTCAGCTTTAGGGAACGAAGATTCGGACAGTGATACGCGATACGATGAAGCGACGCGTCCGTGATCCACACGGACGAGAAGCTCAGATGACACAGAGTCGGTCCGCAGTCTTCGAAGATAGAACGAAGCAGCGCATTGTCGTTTTTTCGATCCTCTTGCTAAGCGCCGCACAGTTCGAGATCGGAAAGATTCGGAAGTCGGCCGATTGCCTTGCACGCGTCGAATGTGAGCGACTGATAACACCTGCTTGACACCGAGAAATGACAAAGCGTTGAAGAAGTCAGAAATTTTTTGATTTTTTTATATCTTCAAATGCTGTACGGCTAGTAAAGCAAACAGTGTATTTTTCGCTTCGACTGTCCTCTTATGTGTGCAGTACGTAAGCAATGTCTGCCAGAGTTGCAGAAAGGCATGCGTCCTGAAGCCCGGCGACAAGGCGAATTGCAGACATTCGAAAACGTGTACATTGGACATAAGCAACGCCTGTAGCTTCGCTCGATGGCGCTTCTCAGTTCTCGCGATCATCTGCACTATCCAGATCAATGCTAGAAGAGTTGCGACGAAACGTTCTGTATCCCGATCTCGATTTGGCAGCTAACATCCGTCAATATTGTGGAAATACAAAATGAATTTTAGGCTTTTATCACAAGTGCAAATGAAAATCAACAAAACAACAAAGTAAGCTAACTAAATACGTCATAAGCAATGTCGCTGGTGAGGAAGAAGTTCGCACTGTCAAAAAGTCTGCAGCTGCTCGCATTGTCGCAGTTCGCATGCCAGAGCAGCACGTTAGTCACCGCCTGATCATAGCAATAACAGTTTGCAAACTTCGTCCAAAGGTTCCTCGCCGCGAAGTGGCAGATCTGCGCTCCCGTGGGTCCCATGCAGTCACGTTCAAACGTGCACAGCGTCTACCAGTAGAGAGCGTCGTGAAGTGCTCGTCGAGTTGCACAGAGCCGTACATCTCCAGCTTCTTCATGTCTGCAAGTCGATCTTCGAGAACCGTCAATGCAGAACTTCGCAACGGCGCTTCGTTGAACAAGTCCAAGATATTCGGATGCGTCGTCGCGTAGATGCTGTGGCCGGTCTCGGCGAACTTCTTCGTTCGATTCGACCAGCGATGTCGGTGAAGTTGAGCGTGGCGTTCGCTCGCCACTGAATGGACGAGTCCATCCAGACGACAGAATTGAACCGCTTGAGCAGCTCGACCACGATGCGATACTGAACGAGATCCGAGACGTACTTCAGATAGCGCGAGAACGGAAAGACGTGGAAGACGTAGATTTAGTTGCATGGGCGTGCTGGCGAGTAGGGTAGATACAATAGCGCCATTGGGCGACTTCCTTTAATTGCGCAGTCTTGCGTTAACGAAGTAGATATTTTGCTCACAGTTCATATAAGTGCCTCAAACTGTCTATTCAGTGAAAACACATAAACGTGCCGTTTTTGACGCCCGGAGAAGGGCGATCATCTTGCGATTTTTTCCTTCTCTAATTACGATTGTTTTATATTTGAAACACAGCGTTCCGAACATGTTTGTTGGATAAAGCTGCGTTCTGCAAAAAGCGGACTAAGCTTTGGCTTCATACCTCAGAAAATGGCAGCCAGCGAGGCCTGAAATTAAGCCTGTTTAATTTTCCGCACATTCTCTGAATGTTCGCGTTGCTCATCACCAACTTTGTCATTATCCTCATGCGTGTGAAGTAACTATTGTCTACTGTATGCTCAAGTGCTCAGCTATCAATCACACTTAAACTCGAATTCACTCGACTCGCCAACTCCAAACTGCTCGCAATGCCGACGACGATCGACGATCTCAACGACAACTCTCTGTTGGAAGTACTTGTCGGCTAACAGCACAGTTCGAGTCGAGAGGGCGTCGAAAGTATGCAGTCCGAATGAGAGCAGCAAGACAAGCAAGAAAACAGAAAATCGCAAGGAATGCCCTTTCTGCGCTATCTGGCGACCATGCCCTTCCATGCACCGGATGGAATCTTGGACGGCGCCGAGCTGTCTGACGACGACATCGAGACGATCTGTCGCCGAAATCCGAAGCTGTGCGCAGTACTTTTTCCATCACGCCTCAACCGCTGAGGTGTCTTCGTCGACGGATTCGGTCATCTTCAGCGGCTCGTTCAGTGCGAAATCGGCAGCGAAGAAATCGACGATGCAGCCTTCGACGTCATTTGCACTTCAAACGGCAACGCTCAAGTTTGCTCTCCTTCTCACGGACACGTTTTTCGGCTCGATTCGAGCTTCTTGTCTGTCACGCGACCGTCGCACTCCCGCAGTCGATTCGTGAGTTCAGCGACGGGCTTCAAGTCTCAAAGTTATAACTGGATTGATCTATCGATTAACCTATTGAATGATCTTTCAATCGATTGATTTTCCGATATTGATTAATGGATTTCTGATGTCGATTGATTCTCCGCTGTTGATTGATCTAGCGATAGATTTATCGATGGATTTTCCGATATTGACGCTTTTGAATCATTTCCCTCATGCAGAACGGCGAATCGATCGGCGTCGTTGAGATGCCGCTGAAGTTGCAGGCATATCGAAAAACACAAGTGAAAAAATTCAAGTAAAGAACTTTTACTTCTATGCCACAGAAAGCAGTCTCACGAGTTTTTTAAGCAAAATCGGCATTCGTTCGAACAAAGCTTCCTCGACAATGTTCAGGTCGGCGTTAAAGCTGCGAACTCATTTCACAACGCGATCACTTCAAGGCGACGTGTTGAAGTCGGCGAGATCTTCTTTTAACGTGATCAATGATTTGAGTCTCTCCTCGCAGTTGGATGCCGCGAAGTGAGAAATGTGTTCGAGTTTCTTTCAATGACGAGAGCAACGCCCAGCAAAGAAGCGGTAAAGATAGAATATCTGTCGTTCAACAGCTATGAAACAAATCGGACGCGCCGATTCGTAGGCCCGCTCACACGTTACGTTCAATTTTATTTGTCAATGATTAAAAAAATAATAGTTGCTTTTGACGCACCGTATCTTCTCCAAAAAACCGTGTCCCAGACGGTTGCTCCTACCTGAAGAAATGTTGTCCACAGACACTCACTCGGACGGACAGAGGTCATCGCAAGTGTAAGTGGACTTAGGGAACGCAATCGACGTTTAACCATTAGCATCCTCTTTGTTGTTCGCTAGCGGGGTAGTGGCGATAGAAGGGGCAAAGAAAGAGACAGAAGCGGCAAAGGAAGAAGTCGACATCTGATCGGTGCCGTTTTTCTGGAGGCTCGGAAAATTCTTCGACCTTTCCAGAAATCGAAAGAAACGGAAATATTTTTTATGGAACCGGAAAATTCGTATTTCTTGTTAACAAACGACAAATTTTTGCCAATGTGGAGCAAATTTTATGTCCAAAAATTTTAGCTCGTAAAAAACAGACAATTTGGTTGTCTTTTCTTCCGCACTTTAAGCGTGTCTAAATAAAAAAACTTTGGAAAATAGTACAGTATCACTTTTCATCCGGTGGGAAAAGTGGACGAAAAATGTTTTTTTGCGACCCTAGAGGAACACAAAAAATATCCCAATAAAATTTATCGCCATTCGTTAGCGTTCAACACTTCACTTTCGGTTCGCAGAAGAAATTTCTTCCTAAGCGAGCTTTTTCTTACATCAGAAGGACGGGTTTAGCCGAACCTAATAATCATGCCATAGCACACTCCACTGGCCAGTTGGCACACTCCCTTGACCGGTTGGCGCACTTCATTGGTTGGTTACTTGCAATGCGACCAGGCAAAAGAGTGCGCACACGCGCACTACCACTGCCGTGAAGGACATACACATATGACGTCACCATAGGTTTTGGAACATTGTTGGATTCAGGAGCCAAACCACTGGACCGATTTGGTTGGTTAGAGAACCTGATTCCTACTTTTGACCACTGAGCCTCCATAGCAAGTTTCAGCCCCCCTAGCCTTCTTATTTCGAAAGTTATGGGTGAGGACACACCGACACGAGGCACAGCAATCGGGTCACTGACGTACTTCTGCACCAACGCCCACACGGGCGTAATTGAGCTTTGAGCTGCGTCATAAACTTCGCAACGGCGCTTCGTTGAAGAAGTCAAAGATATTCGGATGCGTCATCGAGTAGATGCTGTGGCCGGTCTCGAAGAACATCTGAATCGGCAAACTTCCTCGTTCGATTCGACCGACAATGTCGATGAAGTTAAGCGTGGCATTCGTGCACCACTGAATCAACGAGTCAATCTAGACGACAGAATTGAACCGCTTGAGCAGCTCGACGATGATGAGCACCTTCCAGCGATACTGGACGAGATCCGAGACGTCGGGCGGATAGCGCGAGAACGAGAAGACGTGGAGGACGATCCTCGGATTCTCGTGAAGCAGTTCTCGGCAAAAGTTTCGTCTTGTTCGAGAGGCCGATGTTGAAGAGATGCAGGCCATTGAGCTTGTCGTAGTCGCCGCCGTAGACGAGCGTGCCGAAGCACTGCGCCTGTTGAATCGTGACGCACGGTTTCGACCTGGCCAAGATCGTGCTGAAGAGCGGTGGCGCACTATAGGGAATGCAGCCGCAAACGTCGTAGACGAGTTGTGCGAAGCACTGGGTCATGCACGGGTCCTTGCTGTAGGAGATATTTGGACTGTACCGCTGGAGAAAGGCGCTTCCGCACTTGCCGATCGCCTTCGTCGCCGTTCGGTTGATCTTCGTGATCTCAATGGCGATGCTGACGCGGCAGGGAGCAACCGTCGAGCGCGCTTAGCGTCATCTGGAGCAAGTGCGTTTGCGTATTTTTTAAACCAGTCAAACTCTTCATGTGTGCGCACTGGATCCGATGATTCCATTCAGCAGCCGAGGTTTGCAAAAACGTCGAACGATAGCGCAGCTATCTCACCGTCGTTGCGAAAACCGACCTGCTTTTTAATTGACGTGTAATTAGCGGCTACCCTAATTAGCTAGCTGACTTGCACATTAGCAAGTTGAAGCACCTTGTAGCGTGCAGGATCGGCTTTCGTGCAGTCGTACTGATCGTGTCTTCATGGTGCTGCAGGCAGCACTTAGCAGTTCGTCGAAACCTGTTTCGCAAATGCGAAGGCGTGGGAAATGATTTGGTCTCTCCGTCCTTATACTTTGAACTCGGCCCGGCCCGTCAAGTTTTCTCTTTCCGTCGGCCAGGCCCATGGACATTTCGGGTGCATACTGGTCAGATTTAGGAAATCCCCCAATTCCCCTGGAAAAACGTTAGAACACTCTGTGAGCAACTTACCAACAGCAGGCGCAAACTTGCCAATGGTATGAGGTGCGGGGAACGAAGCCCCCACAGAAATACGAAATCTTTTTGACAGAAAAAATGTGGTCTGCTTTGACGCTCTTGCTAAACTTTGCCCAATTGGGGTAAATTTAGACTGATTTGGACAAATTGAAACAAAGTGCACCAAATTTGGAGCAATCGTGGACCCCTCAGAGCAAATTGAGGCATATGTGTTGCAAATTTTGGGCCAAGACTAGGATAGGACAATTTGGTCGGCCCCATGGGGACAAAAAGAAAAACATTCCTAAAAGATATTACGGGAGGAAGCAACAAATACGCACAGACTTTAAAAGTCTGCTAAATTGCTCTCTTGTGCTGCTTTTCGGTGTTGGAATGCAAAGCAAAATTTCACTGCCAAGGAGTGATGTGAACAAAGCTTCAACCTTTACCTCTCAGACGTACATCCGTGTGTAAGAGACAAGCAAATCGATTACGTCGTATTCGTGTATGTATAGCATAAAAATCGAGGATAGTATTAATAGAAGCCAGATGCAAAACAAACCCTTTCGCTCCAGAAGCGTATAAGTGCCACCGAAGAAGACGCGTACACGGTCGAGAAGGCAACAGCATACCTCATTCCAAAATTTAAAAATCGGATTTTTCAGAGTTCGATCTACGTACGTTCGTGAGGGTATCATGTGTACTCGCGTTTGTGGCGACTTTATTTCTTCTTCTTTCCAGAGCACGACACGCATTCGCACATTCCATTCGAGTTGCACGTCGCGCTGCAGTAGGGCCCGGTAAAGTCGTAGCAGGCTGTCGACGATTGGGTGCAATTCGCGTCGCTTGCGCACGAGAGCCGACAAATGCCCGAACCTGCCGGATCGCAGTTGTTGTTGTAGCAGACTGACGAGGCGCAACATGCGCCAACACCATTGCAACCCGAGGCGCAAGCGTAGCTGCTGCTGCTGGATGGACAGGCGACCGACGCTAGTATAGGATTGCAAGCATACGTTATTATGGACCATTCATAAAAGACGTCCGAGAAAAATTTGAATTTTTTTACCCCCCCCCCGTCCGCAAAAGTTGCCTGCTCCATGTGTAAAATTAACGTTGTGTCCGCAAAATGGCACAAAATCCCGACCCCCTCGCCATCCCTCAGGCCGGGCGACCTTTCTGGAAGGCTCCTTGCACTTTAGAACATCGCCCAACACTGCCGGACAAGTTATGACACCATGGGTCAACACAGGTAACGATGAAACGTGTCTACGTCATCGGCCAACTTTCCACTTTTGAAAAGCCATGACTGAGAATGGAGACTGAGAAAGACAAGGAGACATCATGGCCATTTAGCTACCTTTTTCGTTTTCATTATGTTCGTTTTGACAGACGGATACTTTTGGAACATGCTACTTGCGGCGGCTCTAACTTTTTATCTCTGTTTTGGGGCACAATCTCAATTAAAAAACAGTTTGTTTTTTTGGTGCGCACTTGTTTAAAGACGCTTTCAGTGGTCTGCAAAACGTGAATTCACCTTCAAACATGTGCGCTAGCTAGCTCAACAAGAAGTGACGTATGTGGTGTTCCAGAATCCGTCTCTCCTCACTTGATCTTGAATTCTACGCTTTGCAGATAGAAAACTTCTATCACGCACAAAAGTTTGTGTACTTGGTTAACGGCGCATGCCGAAAACATGCTTTAGCAGTGCACAGAGACATTCCTAAAATTCTATTACGAAAATCACAGGTCGCTATTAGAGGTCGGGTTCGGGCCGAACCTGAACCCTGACTTTTGACTCAAACCCTAAAATTTGAAAATTTACACATAAAATTGACCCGAACTTCCGAACCCGAACCCTGACTTTTGACCCGAACCGGAACTCGATCTGTAGTCGCTTTACCGACGCCTAGCCTGGAGGTCAGACGCCATTATCGTCGGCGGCGGTCCGTATTCAGAGCATCATTCTCCGTCTTTGGACCAATACTGTTCCATTTTTGCTCGGTAAAAATTGCGTTCTTCGACCGATTTTCAACAGCCGAACCATGTTGGCGCTTGCCTTTTATTTGCCCTCTTTCCGCTCGCGCAAGGGCCAGTCAGTGAGCGGCGTGCGCGAACTTTTTTCGCCTAGTGCGATGTGTTCGACCGAGGAGTGAGGTGGTGTTTCATTTCATCCTTATGACTATCTAATGCGCTACTTACCTAGATTGATTGCACACTGCGCGTACGAGCATGTGTTTCCATTCAGGACGGGTTGTGTGCACGCTGCGGCTCCTACATTTGACGTTTCAACGTAAAGGCTAGGAGCTGTGCACCATGAAGTAGCGCTTCCGTTTGCCGTCAGCGTAATGTTGTTGTAGATAAACTGCGGTAAAGGCGAAAGCCACTCGCCGTATGAGCATAGCCCAGTCCTGCGGTTGTCCCTTCAGGTCATAGCTGAACGTGACCGATTTGCCGTTATTCAGATCGGTCATATTCATCATCCACACTGTCGAATGTGGCATCTGGTACATAATCAGGTACAACTGGTCTCCCGGTGAAACAACCATTACGGCGCCATCGTAGCACACCGGTTGTGTGGTAACATAGTATCCGGCGATCCACCACTGTGTGTCAAAATTAGTGACCACACCGGCGGTGTTTGGGTCGCACGATCCGCCAAAGGTTAGTACCGGTTGCAAGACGCCAGTCTCTCCTTCCGCACATACAAGTCCGGGCCATTGAAAAGTGTTTGCCATCCGACTGCAGGTATAGGCGGAACAGTGAGCGTACATGCAAATGATATGAATGGTGCGTTTTGTGGCGCAAACCACTGTGGACCATAGTACGACGTCTGCGCATCTGAACTGCCGGCGCACACACAAAGCAAGATTGTGACCATTACGAAGCTTCCCATTGACAGCATGTTTGGTTCTTGGTGTGTCCTAGTTTGTAAGCGCACTCAACGGTTTAAAGCTGCTGAGTCGTTTGGCTTTAATCGAAATATTAGGCACTATCCTATTATAGGGCAAATTTTATTTTCCTTCCTATCAGAGGGAAAAATTAAATATGTCAAAACCAAAACAGGGCAAAACATAATAGAAAAACAGGGGAAATATAATAAAGAAAAATAAAACAAAGAAAATAAAATAGAAAAGAAAATTATATCTACGCTGTAATGTTTGCCGTATAAACTGTCCCCCATTCTATTTTTCTCTTAACAATCCACTTGAACTTTTCACGTTTATTATGCAGGCAAGGTTAGCTGAACTAGCGATTTAAAAGCGTTACTTGGCATTGGTAAAGTAAAGTTTAGTTTCATGCTAAATTAAGGGAAACATTGAAAGAGACATTCGCAGCCTCTGAGAACGCTCCAAGGTCATGTCAATATGAAATTGGCTGACGATGCTCACTATTTCTAATACTTAAGAGATTGCAAGTTTCGCTATCAGAATAAAGCTCTGTCTCTATATCTGAGCATTTTTTCATGGTGTGCCTATTTTTCCTTGATTAATCCTTACTTTCGACGATTTTTAGTTCTATTAAAAGTTTTCAAATAACTCGTTGCACCCAAGGCAAAATCATTTTATTCTTTGAACCCCGGCCCGATGCCCGAGCATTCTTGGTCTTGCTGTGCCCATTTTCCTTGGATTTATCATTGCTTTTAAATATTTTTAGTCCTTTTAAAAAAGGTTAAATAAATCTCTGCACCAGGCCAAAAATAATTTTATCCTTGGCTTCACTGCCCCTATGCGCGAGCTATCTTTTGTTAGTGCGGTGTGTTTTTCTAGATTTTACGATTCTTGGTATTTATTGCGTTAAAAGCAGCGCATGACAAAAGCATTAAAATAAATTGCAAGCGAGGAGAAATTTAGCGTTTTAACGAGATAATGTTTTTTTTCGAATCTGCTTTTTGAAATGTCTCAGATTTTAATTTTCTAATTTTTTGGTGCAATATACGGAAAAAATTGTCTCCCGAACAATCTCTTTCGGATTTTTATGGACTAATAATTCCGCTTGTGGAATTAATCGAAGGTTCACGGCACAGGTCGTGGCGTGGTGGTTTGAGTTGTTTCATATACCATACGCGGCAGTTCAAATGTGATTGGTGTGTCTTATCGTCGCGAACGGACACTTTATTTTGATTTATTGAACTTGCTTGGTTGCAATATGTCAAAATTACAGGCTACAAGCAACTCGCGCTGAAGAGTTGCAAATTGGTTAAGCCAATCTCGAGAAAATGGAGTCTGAAGAATTTGCGCCAACTTTTCAAGGCAGCAGGACTTGTGGCATTCGTGATAGCATGGCTTTAATCAAAACATTGAACTTTTCATGTATATTCTGCACCTATGGCCAGTGGAAAAGGTTTTCTACGAACTAGTAATTGTCATCTACGCTTAAGTACTGGTCAAGGAAACTGCAAAAGCATATTAATGGCAATATTAAACAAGTCGGATGTACCGTTTCTCAAGGCCTGTTCACGCTATCGAACTGGTTTATAGTAAAAACCCAGTTTCTGTCAACGCGTCTGACGTTAAAAGCTTCAAAATGTGAAAAGAAAAAATGAAAAAAAAATTGGGGTAGTAGCTTTAGCCCGCACCTCTTTGACTGACAGAATAAAACGCAACCACTTCACCATGAAGTCTATATGAGCTGTGGCTGTAAAACGTCAAGACAGTGAGCCACCTTGCAAATAACTTGAAGCTTATCCCAAGTTACGGGCAAAGACAGCTTTCATTACGTGGGTCAGTGGGCCTGAAAAACACTTATACCAAAAATCAGCGGTGAGAAAAAAATTTCAAAGCATACCGTATGGAGATTGTGCATACGAGATTTGAGCCAAGTTTGCCAAGGCATTCTCGACTTATGCGAAAAATATGCAATTTTTACGTGGGCGTGGGCCTATTATAGCGGCATTCTCAGAGAGTATTAAGTCCCCGAAAACCTACATTTCTCCCACGGTATTTTCACTGAACATTTTAGCCCGCAAGCCCTCTTATTTTGAGAGTTATCCTGCGCGCGCACACACACAGACACACGTCCCACCGTAATAGTCACACTCACGTGGGTGAGTGGGCTTAAAAAGACGACCGAAGGATTGGGGCTTCGCGCAGGCTTAATTTAAAATTGCCTAGTGCACCAGATTCAAAATACATTGGACTATACGTGCAACCCAAACTAGTGATTACAAGTTCACCCATCAAAATGCCGCCATTCGAATTTAAATTTAAATTGAGTTTTACAACACGTTGACCGGAGCACCTATCGTTGGGAGCATGCTACCAAGTGGGCATACTTCTAAGTCTATGGACACTGAATACCGGATGGCGTGCAACTGCCAAGTATTGACCATGTAATTGGCGTTAGCTTTATTGCATCCTGCCTGGAGCGCGCAGCGCGGCACAAAGGATATGGTCAGACATGAATTCCCCCTTTCACCCATTCCCCCTTCCTGCCGAGGGGACAAGCGTGGCAAGTGTTCGTGCGATCACGAGCCTGGCGTTTCTTCATTCTGCCTGGAACGTTTCACATGTAAATATTGCCGCAAATTTTTGTTAATGCTGACGCTGAGAGGAAGTGTTTAAGCGTGTTCTAAGTTGTTGCTAAAACCTCGTAAATCTCCTTAAAGTTTTGTTGTTAAACGACAGGATGCTCTTTGGCTCTACCGATTCCCTTGTTTACAAATATTCGCTACGCCATACACAAGCTTTCACGCATCCTGGAGACTACGGGATGTTGGTAAATGGGTTTGGATCGCGGGCACAACAGTACCCTTGGCCTTATTCGACTCAACGAAAAATAAAAAGCCAAGAACCACGTGCCACTTTCCAACACGATTTCACCAAACACCCCAAGTCGCCGTCCAATGTCACACGAAACCACTCCTGCTGCGGGATCAAACCGATGTCTCGGCGTTCCACGCTCACTCTACGGGTTAGTAAGCATGCATTTGAAACTACCGCCGCGCGTCCTTGCTATCCAATATAACTGCAGTTATTATTAGCTCCCTGCACTCATACCACTGCAAACATCTTCTCCAAACGGAGTGTACTACTACTACAGCGACATTTAATATCGGTTTACTTTCACAAAGAATACTTGAACATATGACAACTTTGGCATACTTTTGCTTACTCACAGCTTGGTTGCCAATATCGAGCTGAATCCCGGAGCGAGTCCCGTGTGGAGCTATGAGCACTAGCGTTTTCTTCGGACCAACGGTTTATCCCTCAGCGTGCGGACGTCGAAGTCTATGCAGTGTTTAGCCTTGTGATGATGAAGGCTGCTAGCGCTGCCGAGATTTCGTATTTCTCAAAAAAAATTGATAGTAGAAAAATTTCCGTTGAACAGTCTCTGCACCCCAGTAGAAGAAAGCATTACCCACGCAGTTTGCACAACAGTTTTTCAATTGTGTAGTTCCATCCATTATCTACCGAGCTACGACGATGAAATCTGAAGAATTACTGCAGCCACGAAAGAAAGTGGGCTTGCGCTGACGATCGACTCAGATGTCTCGCCGTTTATGAAGAGCTTCACCACGGCAAAGAAGCAAATAGCGACGCTGAGCTTTAACTCTGGAAGACGCACACAGTTCCTCAGCTGCTAACGAACGATGTAGCAGAAAAGAGATATGTACACAACTTCGCAATGCTCAATACCCTAAATTGACGGAGAAGAGAAAACACGCAAAACCTTTTCATGGGAATAGCATTGCCCGAGATTGTCAGGCACCCTTTGGTTTTCCGATTGGCATGACATCGTCGAAAATAAGCTTGCCTAGTTGGCTTACGTAAAAAGTCGACAAGACTTTTGATGAGTGATAAAACATTTACTGCATACCAGCGAGATGCCCAAACTGACTGAGAATTCATCAAGAAATGCGGCCGAACTCGGCATTCGAGCTAAAATCTGAAGTTTCTCAAAGAAGTGGTTGCACCTTAGTGAGACACTGACTACACACTAATGAACTTTTGTGGGTCTGCTTCAAAACGGGCTTGCATTGCTGGACGACGATTCCACACCGTTACTGTAAGCTCTCTTTCTGAGACAAATTATGCTAATTGAAACCAGGAGTTTGCCTTTGGTGAAACACTGAACGTCATTTAGACCTGTAACACGAACCGACTACTCTTTTAAACATTTTCAGCATTGGAATGTGGAGCTCGACGTCATGTTTGCAAGCTAGGTTTATTTCGAACCTTCATCTCATAAGTACTCAGCGTGCGCAGCCAAAGCTAGAAAGCCTAAAGCGATTTCCTCGAAAATGAGGTACTAGATATCCACGATAAATATGGCGCGTTGACGAAGCGACCAATAAACGTTATGACCATTGGAAAAAAAAATTAAAAATCTTTTCCCTGATTACAAGCTACATAATATTGTAAAGTTAAAAATTACTAGCTTTTTCAAGTTGGCGCAACAGACAAAAAAGCTCAATTTTGCCTTTGTTAAGACGCACACACAGACGCCAGCCACGGCAATAGAGACACTGACGTGCGTCAGTGGCCCTAAAAAATTTTCGGGGGCTTTGCCCCCCCCCCTGGAACCTGCTAACCACTCGCAGGTTGGTACATACCACTGGCAGGTTTGCTCCTACCATTGGCAAGTTGGCGTCTACCACTGGCAAGTTGCTCACAACGTCGGCTAGCTGTTGTCGGCTGGAGGGGAAAATGGAGAGGAAGTTGGGGGATTAGGGGATTGGGAGGATTTTGTAAGTAAGCCCAGTAGGCATCCTTTTTTCGCTCGCTTCGCTCGCTCATCTGGCAGAATGCAATTAAAAGCTTATTGACAATCTGAGAAGCGGTGGCCAAAATAAAACTAGTGCAGCCTTTCTAGAATACAAGAAAAAATATCTAAAATAAATAATAAAATACAAGAAAGAAAAATATTCACACACAAGCAATGTATTGCTAAAATTCCTTTTAGACCTCTTGAACGAGGTTTGGTATACGCAGCTTCGCGTCATCTGCCTGTGCTCGGACGATGACTTTTCTTGTCCGTATACTCTGCGTTTTGTACAGTTCTTGTCTTATCCCAAAAGCCGGACTTGTGCGCCGCATAAATCTGCAATAAAAAATCTGACGTTCCAAGAAATGAAAACCATTGGTAAAGTGTGAAAATACCTCCATCACGGCTTTATTCCTCCGCGCCTTTTCGCCTTGCAGAAAGCCCAGCTGAGCAGAGGCGAAATACCGTTCAACAGGATTTCGCCTATCACCGCAAACGAGCCGCCCAGACAAAAGCCAATCGATCCACCGATGCCGTTAACGACATCCATGATCTGGATTGCCTGCGTCTCCGTAATGACCGTGATGTCGAGCGTGTTATAAAAGAAGTTAGCGACAACGAACGTCTTTCTGAACTGCGTCAAATCCATCGTCGTGCTGACGGTCTGTCCAAGCGCTGCCTGGTACGACGTCGGTGACCGCAGCGGAGAGGCGGACACCTGGGTCGTGTACTGTGTCTCGGTGCACGCATACGGGCAAGCAATGCCACCCACTTTGCACGTCTGAAAGAGGCATCCAGGCGACATGTATGACGTTTGCGAAACGCAAACTGGCGGAATCGACGTCATATTGAGCTCGCTGTAGTCGCCGCCGTAGACGAGCGTGCCGAAGCACTGCGCCTGTGGATTCGTGACGCACGGCTTCGATCTGGCCAGAGGCGTGCTGAAGAGCATCGGTGGCGCAGTGTAGGGAATGCAACCGCAAACGTCGTAGACGAGTTGCGCGAAGCACTGGGTCATGCACGCGTCCTTGCTGTAGGAGATATTCGGGCTGTACCACTGGAGAAAGACGCTTCCGCACTTGCCGATCGCCTTCGTCGCTGTTCGGTCGATCTTCGTGATGTCAATGGCGATGTTGACGGCGAGGCCGGGCGCAATCTCAACGCCGCTCTCGAGCTCGAGAATCGGCGGCACGTCGCGGTCGTGGACGAACGCGACGAATCCGTACGTATTCTGCGCGCCCTGACGAACGGCGCAGTACTCCGTCGGCAGGACGTTCATGAATAGCTGAAGCCCGCTGCGCGCGCCGGCGCTAGACGTGGTCAAATTGTAGCGCTGGATTTGCTCGCTCGTTGTTCCGAATGCGTTCATTTGGTAAGCTTCGGTGGAGACGTTCTCGTAGGTCTCGCAGCCGGCGGGCATCGTTTGGTTGAAGTACGAAGGTCCTGCGCAGGTCCACGTTGTGTCGTTCATCGCCAGCGCGTCGACCGCTTCGGTGAGTGCCGTCGAGAGCAGTGTGTACGAGTTGACCATGTCGACCGACGGATAGAAGGTGAAGCATGGACCCATGTCGGTCATTCGATTGAGGAAGAGATCGGTACAGTTTATTGCCTTTCCTTGCCATCGGCAGGCGACGACTGAGTTCACGCTATTCGGACTCGCCTGTCGCGTTGTGTAGGCAACGCCTAAGTTTTCTAAACCTCCGAGCATACAGAGGTTGCTCAGCCACTGTGGTGGCTGCGAGAGGTTTGACTTGCACACTTGCAGCGCTTCTTCCGTTAACACCGCCAGTTTGACGAGCACGTTAACGTCGGTAAGGCTCACTTCGATCGGCTGTTGACGAGCCTCAGCGACGGCTATTGCGGCGGACGAGCCGCCGCTGCCCACGCCGTAGCCGGCAATGTCGGCGAGGAAGGCGTTGTTATTGCAGATGGTGATTGCAGGAAAGTCGATCGACGACTGCTTTGAACCGTAGGCGAGCTGCAAAAGAGTGCGCAAAGGCTAGACGTTCTGGAGCGCACACGTGATGTTGTAGGTGACAGACTCTTAGCCTTTAATCCTATTGATCGTATCCAAACTGGGAATCGGCAGACGGCAAACATTAAAATTTTTGAACGGTTCGTGGCACATGAACAAACGATAGTCGCTCTTATACCTGACCCTTTCTAGCACATTTAGGCACTATGATGTACTTCTAAACTTTCAACATTTGGAGAGAAAGTTCAGAACTTCAACAATGAGGTTTTTCAACAGAGGAATATGGTACTCCAAAATTGGGGTCATAAGCCGTAACAGAGAATTTACATAATTAACTCCCTTCGCAGAATTAATTGCCAAAAATTGAATACTGCGCCAAATTTAATAGTCTATACACCAAAAACATGGGCACTAGACTGACTTTATAGTTTCATAACCTGATCACTCAGGGTTGCCAAGACAATTGTATGCAGAAATATGCGTTTTTTTCCTGAAAAAAGAGCCCTTTACATAATAAATCGCCAAAAATCGAATATTAATCCTATTTTGAGTAGTGATTTACCAAACTGTAAGTAACTGAACGCCTACGCCAAAATTTAGGTGTCATATTTTTTTACCATCAATGGGTCACCCCAAAACAGGGTATCAACGAGGAAAATGCAGAAATCAGCGAAGGGCGCAAAGGTTAAAGGCTTACGTGTTGGTATGAGATGGACGTTGCGACATTGAAGAGAAGATACGCAGTGATGTTAGAGTAGGTTTGGTAGACGACGAAAGACGTAGCTAGAACAACGATTAAGCCAAAGTAGCTGGAGCGGAGAACGTTGAATGTTCGAGTGCCGCGAGCGCACGTGAAGTACTGAAAGCCATGCAGATAGGTTTCGAACGCCATTGCTGAAAAGAGCAGCTGAAGCTTGAACAAGCAGAAAGAACCGTTAACTTGGCAGAGTGGTTCGCTCTCAGCTTCTTGCTCGAGCTATTATCTCGGAGACAGGCATCGATATCGAACGTGACAACAAATCAACCTTTGCGAGGGTCGTCGCCCACCTGGCAACTGTCAGTGAGCTCTCGTGTTTATGTGTTAAGCTTTGCAATTTCGCTAACTGTATAGTTTGAGGCTTTTACCGACGTTTCGCAGCAACATAGAGTCGCGTGTACATCTCGTTCGAACCACGTTGGCTGCTCATAGAAAAGTCGTTTTGTTCGAGCATCGCTCGTGTGCTGCGCTTGTGACATTGTTCCCAGAGGACATTTGCGAAAGCGAAAATACCTTGATCTAGCAGAATCTAGTTAGCATCCTGGGATGGCTACGGCGGAGCTCATTTGCAGGTAGCGTACTGCAATCAATGGCTATACCACACAGTATGGATTCGGTGGCTTTTGTAGATGTCAACTGCGGGTAACTTTTTCTCTTACATTATAATATCGACGACGCAAATCCGAGTTGACTGCGTATGGCCTGTAGGCTTTAATGTATTTTCAGCACAACGTTATATTTGTGGCGCTACTAACTGTGGAGTTGTCCTAACTGCACTTCTGATAAAATTCCCATGTTTTTTTAGCTCTCGTAAACCACGGTCCTATTCTCCAGTCATTCAAGAGCGCATAGTTTTCCGCTCTCCGCTGCGGTAGCAGTCTAAACTTGTGTTTGCTAAATGTTGGCTTTGAATGTGATCGATTGTTCTCTAGAGCCTCTAGAGCTAGATCTCTTAACCTAGCGTTCTGCTCATTCGGACATGAGAAATCGGTATCGAATATGACAAATCGAACCTTTCAGCTTTTGCAACCCTCAAACGCTAGGTGCGCACTTGTGCTGCCTGAACTCAGAGTCTCTCTCGCTCTCTCGCTCATAAATATAAGCCTGCAACAAAATTAATTAACAAATTTTTCTAATAGCTCTGCAAGCTTAGAGAAGGCAGGAATGCGTTTGATAGATCACGTCGCTCGCTCCATTGTTCCTGTAAACTTTTCTGATACAGCCGATTGAGGTCCCTGGAGCTTTGCATCGAGCAGAATTTGTTCCGCGAATGTGCTGTGCTCTGATGTGAATGGCTCTCAAGAGAATCCGCGACTCGGTTCGATTTGCTCCTCCATCATAGTGCCAACGTAGGCGGAGGCAATGCTGGAACACAATAAGTGAACCGGCGAATCGCCAAAGAGCATTTTGCCGAAAGAAAGAACGTGGCCTTTTGTGGAAAGAGGAATAAGGGATAGAGGGGATAGGGGAATAATCTAAGTGACCAGTTAGCATTCCTGCTTTTTAGGGCCACTGATGCACGTCAGGACCCTATTGCCGCGGCCCATGTCTGTTCGCGTGTTAGCACCACAACTTTTGAAATAAGAGGGTTAGAGGGCTGAAATATTTTAGGAGGTACCTCGGAAAAAATCTGGGCTCAAGCTCTTATATTGGTGCTCAAAAAGACGAGTTGGTGTTTTGACGAAAAAGATCACATCGCTCGCGATTTTAGCGTGCTGGTGTTGGTGACCAACGTGTTGGCATGAGATCGACGTTGCGACATTGAAGAGAAGATACGCAGTGATGTTAGAGTAAGTTTGGTAGACGACGAAGGAAGTAGCTAGAACAACGATTAAGCCAAAGTAGCTGGAACGGAGAACGTTCAATATTCGAGTGCAGCAAGCGCACGTGAAGTACTGAAAGCCATGCAGATAGGTTTCGAACGCCATTGCTGAAAAGAGAGGCCGAAGCTTGAACAAGCAGAAAAAGCCGTTAATTTAGCACAGTGGTGCGCTCTCAGCCTCTTGCTCGAGCTATTATCTCGAACAGCGGC
>JAQGBB010000140.1:0-25758 GCA_034691745.1 Prismatolaimus dolichurus
AGCTCATCCCAAAATTTGGTGGCCCTACCTGTACGGCATCTCGAGTTATGTCCTGGACAGACAGACAGACAGACAGACAGAGTCCAATCGACCGACCACTACCACCTTTCTTTTATCGTCGCTCGCGCGCGACGACGTTGGCGTGCGCCACCGAAAAGAAATGGTGGAAAAATGAGGCATTTTTTGGTCATATAAGGTCTACAAATTGTGACCACTTGCCGAGGACAGTTACAAAATTTGGCCTCCAACGCCAGCAAGACTGCCCGCCCCTGCTTGCATCTCCAAATAGTGTTTTTTTTTCGCAAATTGCCGCAAGGAAAAAGTACATTTTTCGGGTCGCGGAAGGAAAACGAAAAGGAAAAATAATTTTTCCAATTTCCTTCGAATTTAAAAAAGGAATCATTTTCATGAGAAGCTAAAAAGAGACGAGAAATTTTTTGTCAATCAGATGAATTTTTCCGTTTTTCGACATAGTTTTTGAAAAAGAAGGTTGCAGACATTTTCATTTTTAGACCACTGACAAAGTCAGTAGGCCTATTGCGGTGCGACGTGTCGTCCGTACGTATGTATGTATGGCCGTATGTAGGCACGATAGCGTTCGCAAAAAACAAGCTAGCAAGCTGAAATTTTTTGTGCGAGTACCTTGACGGGTATTCAGGTTCGAGTTCGTGAACTAGCCATATTGGTCAACTATTGCGGCGTCACGCCCAAAAAGAAGATCCAAAATGCACGCTTTTCGTAGCTATTCTAGTGAATCTAAAACTGGCACCTGCCATACAAAAATAGCGTGCTTTGGACATCAGTAACTTCAGCTGCGGTTTCGGTTTGTACTTGAATTTCTTATTACTGTTGACTTTTTCATGATTGTTTAAGCAGTCAATTGTTAAACAAATTCAGGCCTATTAACAGAGTTTTTGTTGGATTTTGGCAGCGCTGCAGATATTGAAATAATGAGCTAATACCTCCAGCAGCGGATTGGAATCCGCCGCTGGAGAAATTGCTTCGTTATTTTTATGTTATTCCTGGCACTGTCATGATCCAACAAAGACTAATAGGCCTGAATTTAGTTGACAATTGACTGCTTAAACAGTCATGAAAAAGTCAACAGTGATAAGAAATTCATGTATAAATCGAAGCCGCTGCTCGAATCCCCTGCTCGAGTTACTGGGATTTGCTTTGGCGATAACTCCCGAACGCCTTGAAATTTGGTGTGCTCATTCCCGAAAGCCGTAGTTATCGTACCACATAGGCCGCTGGTCGAATATAAAACTGGTTTTCTGTTCTTTTGATTAAAATTGCTATCATTTATTCAGCGATACAATAATGTGCACTTTTAGAGGAGAGCAATCAGTTGGATCCGTAGCTCAGTTGGTTAACGCGTCTGGCTTATACACCGAAGGCTATAGGTTCGAAAACTGTGTTCAGCAAAAATATTTTGCAGCTTTTGAAGCTCCGTGAAGCAAGGAATGCTGAATTTTTTGTCGCAAGTTTGTTTTGGAACTTGGTAAACCGTTTGGTTGGCGTCAGTGGGCGTCTAGAGTCGGTACATCCGACTTGTTTTTACCTCCGACGCAAAAGTGTTGAAAAAAAATGTTTTGGGTCGAATTTTGCCAAATTTTCCGTGTGTATTTTGGTTATATCTTTTTGGTGCAGTCGGTAAAGGTATGAACATTGCCGACTTTCTGATCGAAACGAAAACGTGAAAATGTCGGAAATTTGCGCTTTTTGAAGTCCGGGAAGAAAATGGAAAGGAACAACTATTTCTCCGACACCCTCAGTAACGGAAAGGAAAAAAATGTGCAAAAAGTTCTGATGTTGTCGGAATTAGAAAGGAAGCATAAAATTGAAAATCGGACCAGAAAGATCACTACCGTGAAGGTGGACCTACTATCATAAGTAACGTACGGCGCTTTTGTAGGATTCGGCCGAGTAGCCTCGCTTCAGCTTTCGCAACGACGACGAAGAAGGCGAAAAGTACTGTCAGCCGACGAAGAAACATCGTCGAAAAGTAACAGTTTTGTTTGCGGTGCCGACGCATACGAACAATGTGTACTCCGTTTTGTGTAGGCGGTCGAATCTGAGCAGCAGCAGAATTTGTGTACAGATGTTAGTAACACGTGTTGCACTATGTTTTGTGTGTGTAACATAATTGTCTCGTGTCTTATGCATTGTACCTACTCGCACGTCAGCGCTGAACTGATTTGATTACGAACGTATCCGAGTGCAACCAGCCTCTGAAGACGGCAGCACCGAAGTCGTAGGCGTTGCTGGCGTTCGTTTCATTCATGCGCAAAGTACTTGACACACGCTGCTGCAGTCCATGAGAGTTTGCTTTTGAAAACACAATGACAATGTTTCATCAACAGGGTCGTGTGAATGGAAATCGTATAACCACAATTAGCGGCCGAACTTGCAGTAGCCCACGACGCGTGAGCAGTGTGCATCGCGGCTTCCAATCAGTGCAGATTTAGTGGCACACTTTAGCAATTTTCGACGTTTTCTTGACTTGCTAAAGCCCAAGAATGTTCAATCAAGGCCAACGATAGCGCAAAACCGTCATTTTAGATTTTTGCCGTGTTTCGAAATGATCCACAAAATTTCAAAAAATTTTTCTTTTAACTTTTTCGCGTTTCTTACTCAACGTAGAGGACAACGAGGGAATTCAGGATCACTAAGGATAATTGAATCCGTTCAGTGGTTCTTCAGAAATCACCAAAAACCTACAGGAAAAACCGCCGTTATCATGGTGCCAGTGAAACAAGGCTGTCTGCCGAAGCTTTTTGTTGAAGTCGGCAAAGAGTGTCAAAATTTCAGGCTTTTTCGTCAAAAAGGAAAACCGAAAATCGTTAGAAATTTTTGGTTTTTGGAGCCCGGAAAGGGAAGGGAATGAAAAATATGATTTCTCTAAGCCGCTCGGAAACGAAAAAAACGAAAATTTTTTCTGTGTGGTGGGAAAAGGAAAAATGAAAAAAGTTGATAACGCAGGGAATACAGCGGTCTCGCGTATAATCGAATATTACCAAGAGGTAATTACTTTGAATCTACTTTGGAAGCCATGAAAATACCCAAACTTCGAGCAGCTGCGTCGAAGAAAATACAGTGCACTTGTTTTTTGTAGTTGCCTTTGAGGGTCTCCTCTACCGGGTGCTTTCGTTTGCTTCGGCTGCAAACCGGCTGCAAACTGGTATAATTCCGCTGCGCACACGCGAAGATAAGCCTTGACACCGGTGACCGAGACGGCATCTTCTGCTCTCCAATCTGGCCCAATTTGGAACCAGCAGGAGTAAGCTATATTTCTGCACAGTAAAGAGACTGAATGAAATCTGATTGACGACCGTGAAAATAGTGGTTAAGTTCCGTCTATGATGGTATTACAGTGATTATGTTTGCCAAAGAGAGAAGGTGCAAAATCCGCTTGAACATCTAATTACGTGATACGTGAGCGACGCCCGTTAAGAATTTTAAAGCTCAGAGGACTACACCGTCTTTGGCCAAGGCGAGTCATTCAGCAAGAGGAGAGAGTCAAACGAAAATTAGGATAATAGTGAATAAAGCAAACTGCGTTTTCCTGGAACACGCGACCGAATTAAAGCACATTTGTGACTAGGGCCCCTGGAAAGCTGCGAAGTTGCGATCGCAATTTTTGAGCATTTCCGCAACTTCGGCAACTTTGCCGCACCTTTTGCCAAATGTCTATACATTCCACAGATTTTGATCTCATTCTTCGGACTTTTTCTGAAATTTTTTCGAAATTCTCATGGGACATAAACGGTATATAAAATTTACAGGAGCTTGTCAGAGTTTGCAGTAAGCACATCGGCGAACTTTCACAGTGACTCGAAATTTTTGAACCAAGCGAACTAAAATTGACGATTTTTTCATCGAGTTTATCGCGGTTTTGGACCTTTAGTACCACTTACGTGGCTTTTACGCGACTTTGAAAAAGCTCGCGCAACTTTCACCATTTTTCTCGCAGCTTTCCAAGGGCCCTATTTGCGACGCCACTTTGCATCGAACTCAAGCATGCAGCGGCCACGAAGAATTATTTGACTTTTAGGCAGGTGCGTATAAATTTTCGAGTTTTCATTTCAAAGACTTTTTGTCTATTGTGAGGCATAACCGGATGCAGCTTTGCATAAAAAGCCAGAATATACCGAATTTTGTGCCCAGAGCTTCAACAAAAGCGACTCTGCCGATTACAAAATCGACAACGTCTCGTTGGAGGAGTCTATTTCGACCCTAGCTGACAATTCTTTTTTGGCTCTCCAAAATGAGCATTACTGTATTTACGCTTCTTTTTGCCGTGGCCGCTCTCGCAGCTGGTGCTCGTCAACAACGATCCCAACAACCGTCGGCCTGATTCGGGCAGGACACGTTCGAGAACTTCATCGCGTGCATGTTCCAGTTCCTCCTCCAACAGTCGTCGATAACGCCCGGCTCCGTCGAGTCGATCGATCCGACACCGCAGCAGCGACAGGACATGTAAGCGACCGTCACCAATATGCTGACTATGGGCGATCAGCGATGCACGGAAATTCATGTTCCGGCCTCAATCGCCGATACCTACATGGTTCAGGTGTTCACCGAGCGTTCTACCGGTGTTCAGTACTGCGTTCTCTACTGTTACGCGGTCGACCAGGCGAAGCGAAGTTTCGCACGCGGGTGGGGTCTCTTCTCTGTGTTCAACACGAAGGCGTCTGTCAAACATCAGTAGGTCCACCTGAGCGCTTGCCATCCGGTCACCGACGGGCCCGTCCACTCGCAGGCGGCGGCGATGTTCAAGGCAGTCGGCGCCGGAAGTCTCCACCTCGCGAACGCGATGCGGCGCAGCCGACGCCGAGCAGCTGCGAGGCGAGTGGCTCCGACGGAACCTACTATAGCTCGGACGGGTGCCACGACAATAACACGATGTTCAACACCATCCAGCTTGCAATTGGTCGATACCAATACCAACAAGCACAAGGATGTCCACACGATGTTTGCACTTTTCTCCAGTTTCACGAAAAAGCGTCGAATAGCTGCTCGGCGGTTTCGCAGTTTCTCTCCGCTGGCCTGAGCCGAAAGTACCCGGATTTCTACGCCAATCAGAATCTGCCGGTGTCGAGGCTTCAGCGAGCGCTCGTGCAGGCCAATTCACTGTGGACGCCGAAAACGCCCGGCGACGATACGTGCCATCTGAACGCGGACGATAACGTGTTCGGCCGGTGGTTGAACGGGGTTCCGCTCGGAAGCGAATGCCATCAGGGATCGAATTCGACGCTGGCGAGCGGCATGTTTCTACACTGCGAGCAGGAGCCGAATTCGCGCCTGCCGACGGCGTATCCGGCTTGGACGAGGGCGCTGAACTTGGCGTTCGGGCTTAGCTGTGCGCCAGGATTCACAGTGGATCAAGTGAACGGGGTTTGCACGCCTGGGCGCGGATGACAATTACGGGTAGTTGAAGCTGTGGCACGTATAAATTAAATAAAACTGCGACGTAGCTGTCTCGGAAAAATCACACTAGTTACAAAGATTCTGGGTGTCTGATCGAATGCCTAAGTTAAATATGCTTACGATGGGTCGTATTCAAAGCCACAGGATAAAGTCCTAATGATAGGACAAAACATTCAAAATTTGAGACTACGTCACAATAGACACCCATGCGAATAGGCGTTAAAACCACCGAACGTTCGCTTCCTTGCGGTTCGACGACAAGGGAGGATGCGCAAAGCCTGCAACAGTGCTTGCGGTCATTTCACTGCCTCGCATTTCGAGCGTTATAGCGTGCTTTCCCTGCTCCTTCTTTTACAGCGTCGCCTATTCATCGCCGTCATCTCTCATCCCAGTCGCGCGATGTCGGCGAACAAGCGTTGGTCCGATAAACTTCTCATTGTGACGTTCTGCACTGGTGTTGACTGAAGGATAACAAAAGGCAGCTAGACCAAGAAGACAACGATGTGAATCGCGCCAAGATAGACTCAGATAGAGCCCGGGTTCGCACCCATTTCTGGGGTTCGGGTTCGCAAATTTTTCAAATTTGGGGTTCGCGTTCGGGTTCGGGCTCGTTTTAAAATTAGGGTTCGCGGTTCGGTTCGGGTTTGGTTCGCAGCACATTTCTCGCTCTGGTTCGTTTGATCAAAAAGTTAAGGGTTCGCGGTTCGGTTCGAGTTCGGGTTCGCATGCGAACCCGGCCTCTAGACTCAGATTCCCGCCGAGGGCAGCCACTAATGCCTTTTCGTTCATCGTTACGTGTTCGATCATTTTGCGCTGGATGAAGGCGTTTGTGCGCCTGTTGTTGAGACGCTGACTTCAATAAGCTGCGTGTTCCCGTGTGAAATGCTGCTGCGAAAAAACAGCACTCTCTAGATTCCAACCCAACCCGAGCAAGGTGCCTAAATGCCAACCCAAACCGACCAAGATGTCTAAACTGCAACCCAACCCGAGCGAGATGCCTAAAATATAGGGATGGCGATGTCAACAAAGTTGACATATCGGGGGTAACTTTGTTGACGTTGCACAAAAATTAACAGTTTTTGGGCAAAAGAATTGAAAAAAATAAAAAATTTCCAGCTATTTTTTGAAAATTTTAGCATAACTTTAAACATTTTTCAAAATTTTTGCAACAATTTTACTGTTTTATTCTAAATTGGTTTTCGGCGGCGCACTGCACATGTTGACAAGTACACTATGCATAGACACTCTTGAAAATAGGTCAGAAAATAGTAATTCTGGCAAATAATTTCAAGTCAATAATGCCGAATTTTCTTCACATTTGCTGACATTAGTTGACATGTTAATATCAAAAAAACTTGTTGACATTTTTACCATCCCTACCTTTATTTTGGGATGTCGTATTTTAATTTTCACGTTCGCGAATATGACGCTAGCGAATTTAGCAAACCTTTTGTTGTGGAGAATTTGCGCAAGAGCATCGTAAACAGTTCCTTCAGTTATTCTTTTCTTATCAATCCCAACGCCAATGCCATGTCGCTGAATTCGCTGCACATTTCCGAACTGATCGCCAGCGAGCGCCATCGCAACGACGGGAACACCCGCGAAGGCGGTCTCGAGGAGGCTGTTGTAGCCACCGTGTGTAATGAACGCCTTTACTCGTCCTGACCCTAATCGATTAAGGTATCGATCGAAATTACTGATTTCGCACACGGAACCTGGTTTTTATACCGAGCAAATCCTTTTGCGGTAGCCACGATTTCAGTACGATGTTTTTCGCGCCTCGAGCGTTTGGAATGTCCTTATTGAACTTGACAACAAAGAGATGCGACGGAAAACGTTTGAAGGCAGCGATAAATGAATCCTATGGGCAGAAAACGAAAGCTCTCATTTGTGGGACGATACCGAATCAGCGAGCACCCACCAGAATGTGTGCGGGCATGCTCTCCGCTTTGACGGCAGTACCAAGCGAGAATAACACGACACCATCTTTTGCGATTGGACTTTGCACAATATTCTGCCATTCCTACGAAGCACGACAGAAATTTTCCGGTATTAATGGCCTTGATTGACAGAATTATTATTTAAAAAATTTGTTTATTTTTCAAGGAAATTAGGCGAAACTTCTGATGTATGTAGACTTTTCATTTTTTTACAAAGCTTTGAGACAGAAGCAATTAGACCTGCTTTTTAAACGTGTTTCAAAAACTAACCGCCATTATGTAAAAAAATTTAAGATTCCGCACTGGGTTACCTCGTCGAGTGGCTTTCCCTCAGACATATCGATGCCTCCAATGTAGACCACCTTGTGCAGAATCGGACGCGGAAAATCGATAAGCGGCTCGCTGTTCACGAGCACGAGAGCTGAATCTCTCGCAATATCAGCTAATGCCGGAAACGTCTCGCCGTAGAGGCGTCGAAAGATCGCCGTCTGCGGTGTCGCGATCATACGCTCCCACAGTAGCTGACCCATTGCGGTCGCGAAAAAATTCTCGAATCGTTCGTAAATGTTCATTGTGTCGGATTTCGCCGACATGAAGTGCGGGACGTAACTCGGAAGCGTCGGTGCTCCGCTAACGTAAGCGATCGGATTGATGAGCACGCCGCTCGAAAGCCAAATGTAGCCCGGAATTTGCAAATGGTGAACGATCCCGAATGGGCACAAATCGAGAATATGCGTGATCGCGAGGTCGAACTTTTCCTTCCGCAATTGATCGAGCATTGCTTTGTCGCTAGCCTGCATTTCCCAAGAAATTATGCGCAATTTACCTTTTGATCTATATTTAATATATTCGATGAAAATTTGCCAACACACTTGATTTTTGCTTTATAAAAAATAAGGACAAATTTCTACAAATTCGTTTAATTTTCGTAACTGCAGAAATTGATACAAAACATGAAATTATTTCATTTATTTTTGCTGAATTTTTCAAAAATTTAATTTATTTAAAAAATTTCAGACAGAGTTTTCAAATTGGACAACACTTTTCTCATATTCTGTCGAATTTGTTCGATATTTACAGCGAGAAGCTCACGCCCACCATGACTTCGCACGCGTCGGCAAACATGCTGAAAACTTCGCCGAGCGCCGACCGAAGATTCGATGTGCTGTCCTCATTGAACGCGAGGCCATTGATTTGAGTATTTAGCTCGAGGAAACGCGCTTCATCTTTGACGGCCTCATACCGAATTTCCGTCACATTGCTCCCCGGGCGAGGCGCACCCTTCTTCGCGTCGGCGTTATAGATGATCCGAAAGACGGTCACCTGATGGCCGCCTTCGTCGGCGAGAAGCTGCGCGACGCGATAGCCGAAAACCGTTTGACTTTCGACGAACTGCGGGACGAACATGAGAATTTTGTGGCCATTTGTTGCGACGAACGCGAACGTGCACAGGAGGAACAATAACAATGTTGGTTGCATTGCGTGCGGAGTTTAAATTTTTGTAGCAGGTTTTCGAAAGTGTAGTGTTGCCGTCGCAAACATCAGCTGAGTAAATATTGCTCAGTGCGTGAACGTAACACAGCCGGGATAGCGGACCAGATCGGTCGATAACGCACGGCTTTGCTAGTGGCAAAGTACTACAACAGGGTACGGATGCACAAACGAACGTAAATTTGACGATATTACAACAAGTCGGACGTGCCGCTCCGTAGGCCGAGTAGGTAACATGGTCATTTGCACACTTTTCATAATTCGAAATCGGTAATGCGCAGAAACTCAGGCTCTGAAATTCTTGTGTAGTGACTCTCTTTCTGTTTTCACAACCTAAAATAAATTATGTTGGAAAATCGCGTTTTGAGAAAAACGCAATTGTATGCGACGGACTGTCATGCGATGAAAGTTCTTCCATCGTCTTTAGCTCTTCTGTGCAAGCACGGCAAGCGGCGGCGGACGATGTACCTTCACTGGATCAACCAAAGTTCATGCAAATACGTAAAAAATTTTCAGGAAATTAGTTGTCACTGGAGTTTTCTTATATAATTTCGGCCTCAACGCTATTGTTTTACAAATTATAAAAACGAAAGTCCAAGAACATCACTCACAGAGTGCCAGCAATACGTGTGACACATCTGTGACCGCTAACTCATCTCAGTGCAGAGTATGTACACATGCATCGGCCGCGATTCTCCATGCTCGACACGTCGAACCCTGCTACTTTGGGAGTTCAGTAGAAAGTGAGAGTAAGTAGCCAAACGTCACTGTCCACTGTTTCACACTCAAGACGGAGGAACCACACATTCCATGCAAAAGGTGTCTCCGCAGATGCATCAAACGCGAAGTCGCACACGGCGGAATCACTATTTCTGCGCTTTTTTTAAAGAATAGCGCTGAGGTCGAAATTATATGGGAAAATTCCAGTGACAACAAATTTCATGAAATTTTTGACGTATTTGCATGAAAATTGGTTGACTCAGTGGAGGTACATCGTCCGCCGATAGCTTGTCGTGCTCGCACAGAAGAGGTAAAGACAATGGAAGAACTTTCACTTTCGCTACATGTCAAAATATGAAAATTTCCCTACGTCCGGCATTGCTGTATTCAAGATTTTTAACTTTTTAAAATTTCCTAATACAATTTTTTTCTGTGTTTCCCAGAATGCCTTTTTTCGACGCTGCTATCATAAAATTAGTCCCCTGGTCAGTGAGTCTTTCACTGACGCAACCGCCCTATACACAAATACGAGAAGGAGCTAATAATAAGCAGTTGTCTGGTGCACGTCACCAGCGAAGCTTCGAAAATGAACCATGTGGTTAATAAAACAATTTTAAGCCTTATGCGTAGATGCAATGTTAGCACACGCTTCGCCAGCTAACATTTCGACATGTAATATCGTTCACGCTCAATCTTCGCGACGTATCCGATGCGCAGCGATGTGACGATAAATTGTATGAGTGCATCCCAGGCGGCCTATAACTCGAGCAAAAGACCGACTTTACTGATTTGTGCTGCGTAATGGCTAAAGACAGAAAAGTCGAGCCTCAGGCACAACACGTAAAATGAAAGCTGATTCAGCTTTTTAAAATTTCTTTTAAAAGACGCTACAGAAAGCTTCCTTAAAACATACAATTTCAGCGATTTTGCCGTCGTCGTCGTCGGTAGTTTTGTGCTCGAGATTGACGAAGCGAGTCAGCGTTGCGATCATGCTCTGGTGAAAAAGCTCCCAGTGGTGCGGGTTGAATCCGTAGCCGCGGAAGTCGGCATGCCGTGCACCGATGTCGACGAGTTTAGAAAACAAGCGCTCCTACAAAATTGACGTGACATTCACACGAGTACGTTTCAGAATAATCCGCCAAAACTCAAAGCTGCAAAAATCTGTGGTGACAACCGAACGAAAACTTGGCGTTATGTTTTATAACACATTTTCCCAATCTGCCACTAATTGAGAATGAGATTTAGAGAATTGCAACAAGTGGACGGACAAAGCTGCAAGGCAACCGGCTTGAACCTTTGAGCGAATTTGAGAACGTGTTCTGCTACACGCTGGAACACTTCCTCTCGTCGTCGGCTAACTTTAAATTTGTGGATTAAGGCGCGGCACGGGGGCAGTTCAAATCTGACAAGGTAGGCATCCTTGGTTCTTGTTGTTCGCTACGCTCTCTAATTGCCGCATTTAAAAAAGCAGACAATACCTCAAGAACGTTCATGTTTGATATACAGAGTTCGATCATAGACAGGATGATTCTCGCTTGCTTTCGAAACGATCGATTTTGAAGAAGCGTTTCACTATCATCATCTTTTAGGTAGAAGAGCGTCTTCAGATGTGGATCGAGCTCGAAGACGCCCAGATACACCTCTCGTGCGAAATCCTTGATCGACGCTTCCATCTGAAATTTAGCAACGTTTTAAGGAATTTTCAGACAAACGTGTTCAAACTCACGATCTTGTTCCACGTGTTGCGAATCATGATCTGCTGTGATGGGGTTAGGATTTGCCCGTTCTGCAGCCCCCCTGAATTCGCTTCTGACGTTTTTGACCGCGTAGAAGAGACGAAAATTTTTTCAAAAGCCATTCGAAACGCTGCAGTTGGGATCGACGACGAAGACCTTTGCCGGTCACTCGGCAGACAATGCACGGTTTGAATCTCTCGAAACGTTTTTTCTCGTGCGCTAGAATTTCCCATCCCTTCACTGATCACTGTGAACACTGAGGGCTGCTGTCACACGGTATATAAAGAGCGAAAAGGCTTCCGCCAACGTATTATGCTTTCGGCATCGTCTTAGAGAAACTTCAGGAAAAAGCGCCGTAGTTAGAAGTAATTCTTCGCTGTTATAACTTTCTTCTGAGCATAATAACAAGAATAATTACTCAACTGAGAGATAAAGTCATGCGAGCATTTTAGCGCTGCATCTTTTAATACTCAGAGTGAAGCTAGATGCGCAGAGCTCTAGTAGCGACGTGCTTTCTTGTTTAGTGCTTACATGTACAATAGAGTACATAGCCTCACATTTGTCAAGACAGGGGGAGGAGTCCAGGCAAAACGGCCGTCCAGACGTAATCAGCCGATCCACTTGTGTTTTTTTAAATTATATTATTTTCTTTAAAATCTGACCGTAATTGAGGCGAGATCATCAGCGTTAGCTTCGAACAACTGCTGGAAAAAATAGGACAACAAAATAATCCAAGAACACAAAATAATAATCACACACATTAAATATTTGTGCTTTTCGTGGTTTAGTTTCTAAACTAATGGTATGCAAAGCGGAAAAACCTTCTGCTGAAAAAGCTGGGAAATTTGAACGAAATATCTTAGAACATTCTTGAACATACCGGGACACTCTGCAGCAGCAAACGCAGCCTACAAGTGTGAAGTGGCATGCTGCTTGCAAACAAAAGGTTCAGAAAGTTTTTCAAAATGCTCTGGAACGTCATGGGGCACACTCGAAGACGCCTCAACGTAGACCAACTTTCGGCTTCTGTGGTAGCTAGAAGGCGCGAGGGATACTTGGAAGATACGGACCACAGAGGGAAGTATATGAGGGATATGGCGGAATAATTCAAATATGAACACTTGCACAGCGAGTTTCCGCGGACTTGGTAATATGCAAATCGAAGAAAAAATAATTTGGGTGGGCATATTGTTTGTCTATCTTCCACCCTTCATTTTGCTATTCAGAGAAACGAGGCAAACTTTTGTGGTCCCACAGTGTTATTGAGTGTGAGTGCCCCTGTTTTTACTCGCTCTCAGATCAAATTTGTGCCCTCTTTTGCGCAAAACTGATCTAGATCAAATTTGGGCGTAACGCATACGCAGGAGAAGTTCTTGCCTGGCCGGTTAGCATCCTCTAGTTTTACTGGCTAGGCTCGCTTGGATGCAAAAACTGTCTGACATTTTTCGAAGCTCCTTACACGTGTGGCGTACAAGAACACGAAGCTAGAGGGACATGTATCCTGCCTGAAAGTTTCACTGCAAGGTGTTTTGTGAAAAAATCTGCTGAGACCATTTTTAGCTATTGAGCACTGTTTAATAAACTCTTTGAGGTAGGGACGTGTTGACGAAATTTCGTGAAATTTCGGCGAGCTTTGCGAAATTATGACTACGTTTCATTATAGGCAGTTGAATGCGTGCTAGTTTTGACAGAAGCTCTGTTTCGCCGTAATAATTTCGCAGATTTTCGACAACATCGCATTCAGAGATCAGGATGATTTATTCCAAACAAGCCAGAATCACAAGTATCCATTCGATAGCATACGTTTTACGACTGCTTGTACTAATTTTGGATACAATTGCAACTGCTGTAAGCTTGGAAATTATTGTCCATAGCCAGGCGCCGTTCGCGCCGGCGGACAATGCGAACAATCGCCCGGTGGACCACGACCACCCGGCTGACCCTGGAGGCCAGGATTTCCTAAAAGTACGTGAATCCAATTCAAACTGTGCTTATCCAAAGATATACTTTTTCTTTTTACCTGGTTTTCCGTCAACACCAGCGTCGCCTAGAAGCACAGAATAAAGTTTTTTTCGAAAAAATGATGAATTTCACTTGGGTTTCAGAAATGGCAAATTAAAAAAAACATTACGTACCCTGGTCTCCTTGATCTCCGACCAAGCCTATAAAAATGGAAAGAACACTGATCCATCTTGATTCTGACACACTCTCACCCTGCTTGACTTACCGTCATCGCCATTTTTGCCATTCGGCCCCGGTGGTCCGGGTGGGCCCTGCGGCCCTTGCGGTCCCTGTGCTCCTGGACGTCCGGGAGGTCCGTCCTATAAAAGTGCCCAATTTGAAAATGTTTCTTGGTGAGTAGCACTAAAGACGGAAAACCTTAGAAAGCAACTGTCCTGGATCTCCAATTGGACCCTTTGCTCCAGCCTGAAACCAACAGCACAAAAGCGTTTTCATTGTGGTCACAATAGTGAGCTGATGCACTCTAAGAAGGCCTACATTTCCGTTGTCGCCGGGTGGTCCGCGTTCGCCTGTGGGTCCACGTCGGCCGATCGTTCCGGGGCTGCCAGGTGCGCCAGGCTCTCCTAGAGAGACAAACAGTAAGCTAAGGCACGTATTTCTTTTTCTCGACCGAACGCACCCTTTGGTCCTTTATCTCCTTTCGTGCCCTTCTCGCCAGGAAGACCTAAATACATCACGTGATGGCTAATGAATAAAGCGAAAATAGGCAAAATTATGGAAATACCTGGCGGTCCAGCCGGACACTTCATGCATGGTTCCGACTTTGGTTTCGTCGGCGGGTTAACTGCTCCGTCCTTACCCGGTTTTCCATCGATACCCTTCTTACCTAAAAGTTCACATCACGGGGTAAAAAAGCTCCAAGCTCATTTTCGATAAAGTCACACGTAAACGTTGAGATAATTCGTTGAAAATTAAAAATTTTCTAAAATTTCAAATTCCGTTTTTTGAAAGTTTTCATGAATTTTTCTGACTAGCTTGCTTTACGTACCGTCAGCACCGTCCTTTCCGTCTGCTCCAGGTGGTCCTGAAAAGATTGTGTAAAAATTATGTCAAAAAATTCATAAAATGTGCTCCGGTATAAAAATCGAACCTGGAGGTCCCACTTGTCCCTGCTGGCATGTACAGCAGCTTGCTACGATATTCGTTGTCGGGTTGATCTGTGGGCCATAGCCACTCGGCGGCGTCGAAGGCGATGGTCCGTACCCAGCTGTCGACTGCTTTCCATAGCCTCCTGTGTTTTGGGCGACACCGCCGTAACCGGCGCCGCCAGCGCCGCCGGCACCAAGCGGCGCTGCGAATGGCGCCGCTGGTGGTGGTTCGGCATTGGAGAGCTGACCAAAGAGCCAAGCGCGCCGATGACGTGGGAGCGGAAGACCCTTCGTTTGCTGGATGTGCATCATTTCAATCCACATGTCACGAGAACGCACCTAGTCATTTAGAGAGAAAACGACGATATCACGATATCCGACTTGTTACAGTTCACCAGAAGCTGTTTGATGAGCTCACCAAATTAGTTCGGTAGAAAGTATCAATCAATTTATCATTACTTGCTGAGCGTCCAAGCCCGTGCATTTGCAGTTTCATTCACTCTCATAAGCATAAAAACTTGTCCGAACGGCCATTGGTGTTCAACAAGGAAACGGCCATAAAAACTTGGAAGGTCAAATCCTGGATCTCTGGCCTTCCAGCGCATCCGCAAATTTTGCCCCAGGTCGGTGCCCGTCGCCGGGGTGATTATGACCATAATTCTCTGCGCATTTTTTTGAAATTCTACCTTGCAGTAGTCGACTTCGTTCATCATATGCGACTGCAGCGTCTGAATGAAGTTGTAGAGCAACGGGAGCGTGATGACCGCCCCGATGACCGCCACCGTCGAGACGACGACAGCAAAGAAGGCGACGGCGCGGATCCGCCGATGCGCATCCTCGCTGATCGTGCTCACGCACGGCTCCTGATCGGACGCAGTTGAGCAGACCATTTCTCGTCGTCAGAAAAAAATCCTTTTTTTCTTCCTATGACGTCTTCGCTCGCCCTTTTATAGGCGGCAAAATTAACTCTTTGTTTCGTTGTGTTGCAAAATGCGTTCGTCCTAGTTTACTAAAATTTTTTGCCCCTTCTTTTCAATTTCATCACGACCTTGAGAAGAAAAATGCGGTGCAACATAGTTTACGATTGTTCGTCGTCAGTGTCAAACGACGCATGAAACCTACGTATTAAATCGGAGGCCGATCGGTTATTGTGTTCAATTAAAAACAATGCGAAAAGACATTAAAAGTGAGAATGTATAACGCGGTGATAAAAGTTTTTCTTCGATCGCATTATTCACTTTTTCTTCGTCTTCAGTTGTATCCATTCGCCGTTCGTGGTGGCGGACAGTGACTGCAGTCTCCAGGGGTTCCGCGCACGCCGGGAGAACCCGGTAATCCTAAAATAAAGAAAATCGATAAAAACAAAATAAGTACCGTATAATACCGCATTTTGCGTACCGGGTTGACCGTTTTGAGCGTCCTTTCCGGGGTCACCTTAGAGAGAAAGTAAAAATTTTTTTAAGAAGTTTGGAGTAATTCTGAAACTCATAAAGACGCACCAGAGTCACCAGGGTCACCGGCAAAGCCTAAAGAAGACCAAAAAACGGACGGACCTCCGTGAAAAATTTTTAAGAGTTGTGAACTTGCTCATACCTGCGGGGCCAGGCCGACCGTCATCTCCTGAAAACCAAAATTTATGCAGTAGTGCAAAACTTTTAGTTTATTGCTGTGTATTTTCGCAGCGGAAAAATATAAATTCTTGGCTCTCACCTGGTGGCCCTTGCTGCCCAGGAGGACCTTGCGAACCTGAAAAAGACGATCGTCATAATGTGTCGAAACGACTGTTTCACCTTCTTACCAGGAGGTCCTGGACGTCCAGGTGGACCATCTTTCTGGACAATACGTCCATTTTCACCTAATTTCAAGCACAATCTCTGAGGTTTTCCTTTACCGCTAAAAAAAATTGTACCGGTTTCGCCCTTGTTGCCGTTCTTTCCAGCATCGCCCGGTGGTCCACGCTGGCCGGGTGGACCACGTCTGAAAGTAAATTTGGAAACTTTTAGGAAACAAGCTGATATTCTCTTTAAATAAACATATTGCTACTACCGTCCGGATGTTCCTGGGCTTCCGTTGACGCCGGGTTCACCTTCAAGCAGGCTCATATTCCTTGAAAATTTTTTTTACCAACATCAGACACCTACTACCATACCGTTTGGCCCTTTGCCGCCTTTGGGTCCCTTTTCACCAGGAGCACCTAGAAAACGGGCCAACATTTAGCAGCTCCGGCAGTACCTTAACATAATTTCTTTATACCAGGTGGTCCAGCTGGACACATAACGCACGGCGGCGCCGCCGGTGGTGCGGGAAGAATTTTTCCATCCTTTCCGGCCTTTCCGTCGGCACCGTTCGCGCCATCTTTCCCGTCTTTGCCGGGAGGTCCTACACATGCTTGAGCAATAAAGCAACCACTCCTTATACGGCTCGTTAGTACCGCATCTTACCTGACGGACCAGCCACGCCAGCTGGCCCTAAAGTATAAAAAAACACAATTTTTGAATATCTCGAGATGACCATTAATTAATTTAGAGCACTTGCCTTGCTGACATGTACAGCCTAAAAATCGCAAGCAAGTTTTTCTAAGCTTTAGTAGCAGTAAAGCGCTTCAGGAAAAATTACACGTCGCTGTTGCTCTTGTCGTGAAGATGTCGGGTAAAATTTGAGGGGTAGCGTTCGGCGCGTACGATGCGGTGCTAGTTGTACCGACGCCATCAGGACCATACGGAGGTGTCGGCGATGGAGGTGACGGTGGGCTGATCGACGGTGGCTGCGGCGCTAGTGGTGGCGGATGCTTACTCGGATCCCGGTCGTTTACCTGAATGTTCAGCAAACTTGGCGTTCCTTGCGTCCACCACTGGCCGAAGAGCCATGCGCGGCGTTGACGGCTCGTCGCTGACGAGCGAACAGAAAGCATTTCAAGCCAAACGTCACGTGACCGACCCTAAAAATTCGCAGAAATTATAGTAGCTATAAAAAGGTGTGAAGCAAAAAATTCTCATTTTTTTCTTGATTTTGTTATATATATTTCTATTTTATTTTTGGTTCTTCGGCCGATTTTACCCGACAAAAGTCGACTTCGTTAGCGAGCTGTGTTTGTAAGCCTTGGATATAAACGTGGACTGTTGGCAGAGTGACGATAGCTCCGGTGACGGCCATCGTTGCGAAGACGACGGCGAAGAACGCGGTTGTTCGCACCTGCTGATAAGGATCGTCCACGTCGACCGAGTTTCGTTTAGAAAACAGAAATGTGTACATTTTCATAATTTTGCGGCCAATTTCAGCGACTTTACGCGACAGAGGCGTTATTTGATTTTATACACTCGTGACAACGTAGCAAAAGTGTGACACCGTGCCTCACAATTTTGTCGGTTGACGGAGTGACCCATGTCCACTCTAGGTCGCAGTTGCATAACTGATTTCACTTTCAACGCAGGCCAAGCGATTGCGCTTGCAGCAGGTGAAAACTTTATAGAGCACGTGTATCACGTTTTCTTTTCACACAACAACGAAACATTGCGCGGTCATCTGCGACTAAGGCAACAACAAGTTTAATAAATTTAAAATTTTAAGGATTTAGTTGTCACTTTGCACCTTGCAAGTTTAAAAACGCGATTTGCCACGACAGGAGCCTTGTTGATACAGACAAGGAAGCAAGAAAAAGGCTGCGTTTCATTTCAACTCAACTTTTGCTCCCACACGACGCTAGCCTACTTTGAGGGTAAAATTTCCCCTAACGAAAAATAGCTTGGAGAAAAAATATTTTGAAACAAGTCGGGTGTACCGCTCCTCGAAGGCCGCTGACGCAAAGTATGCACGCGGAGGACAATTAGCAAATGGCAGTACGCCGGTGGAAGGCGGTATGGAGAGCAGCGATGTGGACTGTTGCTGGACCGTCGGAAGAATTGCGAGGGAACGGTATGGGATTCACTTGTCTTGCGTCACTGGCCCTAAAATAGTAGAAAATTGTCTTTACATACGAACCAATACTGAAAAGATGGGGACGGCAATTGGGGGCTATTTTTAAACAAATTTTTTTTACTCCAAAACCAAGCTAATATGCAGCACTACGGGATGACCGAAAAGCACTCGTACGAAATCTCGTTTCAAACGTTGAGCCCGAAATGCTTCGTCTATCTGAGCGCCGAGGATGACCCAATGACGACCGACTGGATGTCGAACTACGTTTGGTCGAGTTCAGAACGTAGATAAGCAATTCCAGGAGTCAGGTGAAGGACATTCGTACGCTATTTTTGGTCGAAAATTTTTATAAGACAAACCATAGCCACAGGTTCTTTTGCACATTTTATGAGTCCTGCGTCGTTCTAGACATACGCCAAAGCTTGAATCGAGATAATGCATTTAGCTTGGGGTCCATCGGGGAATACAGCGTTAGATGAAGGACATCAGCAAGTTGAGCTCGATCTCCCGACGAGAATTACGCTTCTCTGGAAGCGCAGGCGAAGTGTGATGCGATGTTGAGTGACACAGCGTTGCGCCGGTTTTCTAAAAAATGCATCGAAAAATTGTAGAAAATGACACGAAAAAAAAGTCGCAGATTTCTAAAGCAAGTCCTTTACGTAAACAATTGGCTCGACCCCCTCCCCTTTCTCAATGCTCGTCAACATTCGGCCGACTCCCCTCCCCCTAGACCTTTACGTAAATTGCGTATTGTCCCTTGCGATGATCATTGCGGTTTACTCATGGAGAAAGAACGATCACGCAACTTTTGATACTTGTCACAAGAAAACAATCGATGACGCGAAACCTGAAAACTATCGGGTGTTCGGCATGAATGTGGTTCTGCTCATCATCCAACAATGGGGTCGTCACCACAAGTTAACACTAGTGACCATGCAGTCTACACACCACATTCATGCTGAACACCCGATATGTCATTCAAAGACTACACGCGCAAAAGTTCAGCGAACATTTTTAAAGTATTGATGACCAAATGCAATGACCCAAGTAATGTACATCCATACGTTACTGTCACTAAAATTTAGAACTGTTCCTACGAAAATAAAGCGCTGAAAATCTTGCGTCAAGACCGTCTCTGGCGATTGTGCAATTATGAGCGAAAAAACGTTTTTTAGACCCACTGACGCACATCAGTGAGCCTATTGCGACCGGACCTGTCTGTCCGTCCGTCCGTGGCCAAGATAACTTTCGAAAGAAGAGGGTTAGCGGGCTGAAACTAGGTGTGGAGATACCTTGGGGTAAATGTAGATTCAAATTCGTGAACCAGCCAAATTGGTCCACCGGTTCGGTACCAGGGCCAAAAAATGACCTAAAACCCGTGGTGAGTCACGTGTTTATTCCTTCTCGTCACTGAGTGGGACCATGCACTTATGACGTCACGTCGGACGGGGGAGGGGAGTTCCGGCCAAAGAGGACGTTATGTATAAAAGATATCTTATCTTTATGTGTTATAGCACATGACGAGGGGGTCAAAAAGTCAACTCTCTACGTGACATCATAAATGTACGAGCCCATGATGCGCGCGTACGCAAGTTCAGTCCGGCCGAAACGGCGAGTGCATGGGTTTTCCGCACCGGACCTCTCTCTTCTGTCTGTCTGGTGGGAGGTTTAAGTTTTTCCTCGATGTTCGTGCACAACAACGTGCGCGAGGTAATAGTCGAAGGCGGAAGAGGCGAGCGGCGCGAGGCCTCGAACTATTTGACTCCGATTGCGCAAATGATAAGATTTGAAGTGTAGTTTTCGATCTTCGGTAAAAACTTTCAATACATGATCGGTTCAATTAATGTTCTAGGAAATAAGAAGGGCACAGATACATTAATTAGTACGTAGCACGCTATCTGTTACATTTTATACATTTTAACGTCACTTTTAACTAGGCCTCCGCTCCAGAGACGTGACGTCATATCTGCGCGTCATCAAATATTGATTATTGTGTCTGAATGAAATATGTTTTGCGTGGCTTTCATAAGCGCGACCGATTCTCAGTCTATCGGGACAAATTAGCGTTCAATGCGTGTCAGCCTGCAACATGTGTCCTACATGCTAGTTTGCCACTTTGAAAAAATTGATTAGTTTATCTTGGCTAATTTTATACATGATGAGAGCGACGCGCCCTGTTACCATGGCAGTTTTGTATTAATTTTATGGGAGAACACATCGAATGCGCTCATGCTGATAAAGGCTCTCCCTGCTTCGGCCCTTTTGCGTGTGAACTTGCTTGTTTACGACCTCCTTTCTGTCTCAAAATGAAGCCACGTCGCGCAGCACTCTAAAGAAAATGATCTACACGGTCGGCTCGGCCGAGTGCGTCAAGGCGACGCGCAACGTCGGCCACAATGTGGCCATCTTCTTCGGCATCTATCAGCTTCTTGCAGGCGTCGGCCTGATCGCCTGCGGCGTTCTCGACTTTGTCTTTCAATCTCTCGTGAAGAACGTCGCAGCTGGCATTTGGGCCGGGATACTAACTGTGGCACTTGGTGTAATAGGAACAGCCGGCGGGTGCGGTCGCCGAGCGTACGATGAGTGGTGCTTCGCGCTCTGGAGCATCTGCTTTGCGACGACGATATGGGCGGTCGTCGTTGCGGTTGCACTTTTTGGCGTCTCATACGATATGGGCGCAAACTTTAACGCCACCTGCGTGAATATTACGATGTTTGTGCTTGCGGCGACGCTCTACATTTGTGGTGCAGTTTCGGCAAGCTTTCTATGGTGCTGATGTGTGGACAAATAAAGGCGTGCCAAGTTGCTTGTAGCCAACCAAGGCGGTGCCAAGTTGACAACCGCGGAGCCAAGGTGAAAGGGAAATTCCCCTGTCGGCCAGACAACTGAGGAAAACATGGTACCCTTACCAAAAACTCGGTCCTGGGAAATCTGGAGAAAAGAGACGGAAATGGGCGTTTTTCACAAGCGGGTTTTCTGAAAATTTTCCTCTGACCTGAGGCTCTGTGCGATAGCGTGACGTTGCATTTCAAAGTTTCCCAGGTGTTTGAAAAGTACATGACGCTTGAAACCAACCAAACAAGTAACAACCAATTTCTTTTACGAAGAAGAAATTTTTGGGCTATCGAGCAGACTATATAAACGCAAGACACCCCCAACGCGACGTTTCGCCTTTACTTTGAAAGGCTTCCTCAGACGAATTCCCACTCTGCAGCTCCTCTGAAACATAACGGAGAATTTCTTCAAACGAACGAAGCCTTTATGTGGAATTTATTTTCGTTTTATTCTCTAGCGACAGGAGAAAACAGCAAAGAACAAGTCAGTTTATTTTTAACTTATGCATCAAGTTGGCACAAATTCAATAATTTCTGAGCTGAAGCATTCGCCAAACTACTACTGAAGCGGTTGGATATGCCAAGCGATTCCTCCATTGCCTTTAGCAAGATGATGCTAAATTATTTATGATCAATTATTCAGCACACTATCATTACTCTCGGCGAGATGAAGGCGAAACGCGAGGTGAATGCCCAAATTTAGCACGATCAAACCTCGAGGGCTTTTTTATTCCACGCACTTTTTATTTGCATACGCGTATAATTTGTTTTCGCAATCGCAAGAAAACAACAACATAGATGGACTCTTACATTTTATTACCAACATTATGGTGCTCATTATCCTCAATGAGGCGAAGCGCCGAAAAAAGTCGGCCGACCTCAAAGGATGCCACCCAATATACGCAACATTCGTCAGATCGGAAGAAATACATTACAATATCCATTTTCGCGAACGACCATCAAGGTCGATGTGCGGATGACACACATTTTTCGACGTTGCTCTGGATCAAACTTCCGATTTTCCTACTATTGATTTCCACTCGTCGTGCAAATGTCATCAACTTCCGTCAAAGACGCACCGATACTACTCGCTGAACCCCTCACGAAAGGGTCGACAACGGTGGGATCTGCAGATGAACGCCGGAATGCAGCTAACTTCATTCTGGACGGACACGCATCGCTGAGAAGCTCGCGGGATCGCTCGCAGTGCTACGGATTTTTCAGCATCAATACCGCTAGCACGAATGAGAATCAGAGTGATGAAGCGTCGACGAATTCGGAGCTAGCATGCTTCGTGCCTCGGCTATTTTATCTCTCGCTTCCCGTGGTCCTATGTACCGCTATCCTTGCTTATTGGATCATCAGTAAGAGCTTTAACTTTTTTGCCCAGCTTCATCGACTCAGATGTAGTTGTCTGAAATCTCTCTTTCAGCGGCATTCGTTGGCAAAGAAGTACGTTTTCCAAGGGCCCCGATATTTCCGCGACTACGTCCAAACAGACGACTTCCGGTTTTTTGTCGCAGCTAAAACTTATTTTACCAGCTTGGACTGTGCGGTTCTTAATCACACGACATGGTTTTTCGTCAACAAAAATACTGCAAGTACAGTTCCAGAAAATCTAAAATTATTCCCGCAAAACAGGAATAAAGAAAAAATTAATAAATTCGGTAGAACAAGGATTTGGGCATTCCTCAAGGCTTCCACGATAAAATTTCGGTTCGATAAATTCGGAACCTCTTCGAGCAAAACTCTGATGATTTGAAAAGCAGTGACAAAAAATTGGAAAATAATCAAATAACACGGAAAAATCGGGACTCCTTTTTATCTCTGAAGAGAGTCGAGCATCGATTCAACAAAACGATTTCAACGAATCTTTCGAACAACGGAGAACTCCAATCGGCGCCGAAGAATGTCATCAAGAGTTTTCCTCAAACACCACTCTTTTTGACTTCAACTACCACCAAGCGACGCCTAACGACTTCGTTTCCGCTGCTACCCCGGCATCGCTCCTACCTCACCGAATGGGTGGCGCCGGTGCCCTTTCGTACTGACAGTCAAACCTCGTCCACGACACTGTCCGCAATCGTCGAAGAAAAATCGATCTTTTTCCGAGCCACCTCACCACCAACGACAACACTCGCCGCGACCATAGAAGAACGCCCGGTCACCCTCTCCACGTTCAACCTTACCACCGAACAAGCACGAGCGATCGCAAAGTTCCATGATGAGATCTGGCTCCGCAACGCGACACTCCGCGAAGAGTGGCTCCGACACTACGAGAGGCGCGGTATCAACGTGACGAAGATTCGACTCGCGATGCAGATGGCAAAACCGCAGCTCACTACCGAGGCGCACGAGCGAGGGAAGACGTCGATGGAGGCGATCCTCCACGAGGGCGCCATCTACCGTATGCCCTTCATTCTCGCGCCGGAGAACGCGTCCGAACCCCTAATCAACACGCCGGTGGTCGAATCGCCGTTCGTCCTTTCGCCGTACATTTTCGGACCCTACATCCTCTCGCCGCTGGTCGAAAGCCCGGAAATCCTCTCGCCGTCGCTGCTCGGACCGAAGATCCTAAGTCCGTTCCTGCTCTCGCCGGTAATCCTCTCGCCACAACTGCTCAACCCGTACGTGCTGAGCCCGCTCGTGCTCAGTCCGCAGATCCTCTCGCCGGCGGTGCTCACGCCGGAGGTGCTCAGCCCGAGCGTTCTCTCGCCGTGTATTTTATCGCCGCAGGTACTTTCGCCGGACGTGATCAGTCCGCAGGTGCTCTCGCCGCAGATCTTGTGTCCGTATTTGTTGAGTGAGGCGGATCTCTCGCCGGAGGTACTGTCGCCGACGTGGCCGGAGGCGCATGGAGGAGTGCATGGAGGGGTGCCGCTGGAGGTGCCGCCACGAGGGCGTTCGCGGAAACGAAGAGAAAGGAGGGCGTAAAATGCTGTTCAAATGTAGTTTTCATGCTTGAGAGCTGCCGTGGTTGGAAGAGTTTGCTTGAGGAAAGACTTGCAATTTCCAACGAGAAACGGCTTTACCATTGAGTTAGTTGTCAATTCACGGGCAGTGACGTAGAAGGTAAAAGCTTGGAAATCAAACACAACCCGTATTTCGACATTTGATTGCAAGTATAATCAAGATTTTGGGGGTCACCCATAAATTACGTAACCCGGTAGGGGGAGGGGGTCCGGTCAAAGGTGACAAACGGTGACATGGGCGAAGGGGGCAATTTGGTAGTGTAAAAATGGTGTTTTTCTGAAGAATACACCAATCTGGGCTATGCAAGTTTTAACAAGCGAGCAAAAATTTTTTCCCAAAGGGCACTAAAACAAGCATAAGCGATAATTAAAGTGTGTGGAGTGAAAGTAAGCAATTGTGAGAATATAAGGCAAGCATCACCGGATTTGTCTTTGACACCGAGTATATCTTTGAGCGTGTTTCGGGGGGGGGGGCGTCGAAAAAATCAAATTTTTGGGTTACGTAATTTATGAATGACCCCCTGATAAAGGGATGTAATCGACATTTTGAAGCTTCAGCAGAAATATCATATTTGAGTCGGATCAAAAAATTTTATGCAAAAATCGAATAAAAGAGCCAAATCGAAAATTGGATGCTTGCCTCGAATCGAAAATTTTGTGACAGAATTGACAAAGTGCTAATTAAATCAAATCGAAATTTTTATGTCTGAACGAATCAAAAAGTTCATACTTAAATCGTGTAAAAACTTTGAAATTTGAATAAAATCGGACTTTGATACTTGAATCGAATCCAAAGTTTGACATTTCAATCGAGCAAAAAGTCTGATATTTCGATGATCGAAATATTGATACGTTTAAAAATCGAATCAAAATTTTCGAACTTGAATCAGGCCCGTCGCTATGCAAGCTTCGATACTTGCAAAGACTACGCCATCGATACTTGCAAACACATGGTTACCCTAACATATTTTGTGAGCAAACTTTTGTGCCACCGACAAAATTTGTTTGAAAGGTTGTCATTGCGCTCCGAGATTTAAAAAATTCAAAATTGTGCTCCGAGATATTTTTAAAGACCTGGCGACGGGCCTGCTTGAATTACATCGAAAGTTTGGCATTTGACCCAAATCGAAAATTTTTCAGTCTTATGATTAAATTCATTCAGCGAATGGAGTCTTGTTGGTTTGACATGTTCGGCTTGAAGTTTTAGGGTAATAGCTCATGTTGGTCACCGAAGGATCGAAGGGCTAATTTCATAAACTTCCAAGTTTTCGAGTCACGTTATATTGTCTTAGATTACGCCCCAGTGCCGGCGCCAGCAACGGGGCTACTCAAAAAGTGACTGTGTCGCATCGTTGGACGCGAGCACAGCCCTACTGGACGCTGCTTCTGACCAACTGAAGCAAGCAGCCCCGTCCAGGTTGTGGCTGCCCGCTGTGGCCGGTGGAACCTTGCGGTTCAACGTACGAGATTGCACCTTGCGGCGCGTTCAGAACGTGCGTTCAGACGAACCTTGCGGCTCGTTCGTACGAGTACGTTTATTTCCCACCGAGTGAGAGTAGCGTACGAGTGCATCGCATGAGCGATAGCGCGGCACAGCCGGCATATGC
>JAQGBB010000141.1:0-25755 GCA_034691745.1 Prismatolaimus dolichurus
AAGTACAACATTTATTTTCGTACGTTGTGTGGCGTTTTTGTGGAGCAGGAGGGGTCATGAGATTGCTTTGCAGTATGTTTAGTGACACTCAATGATAGCGCCATGCGATCCCTATTTTTATCGGTCTAAAAATTCAAGATGTGCATTCAGAAATTTAGAACGCTTTCTTGCGTCGAAGTTTGCTAAAACTGAGCAAAATCTCAGTGTCAACAGTAGGGAATGAAAATCCAATTTGCTAAACCAGTGCTTCGTTTGTCATGCTTATCGCAGATAGACGGCTGCACAGAGATCATGCCTCACAATTTTCCAAACAGGCGCTTTGCTAAATTAGTGAGTGTCCAATATCGTCACTCTTTAGGCTGCTAACGTAGGTCAGTGGTCACTATGCCTACTGCAATTGGGCGTGTCGTCCGTTCTTTGTCTACCTTTTTATAGCGCGAAAGCATTCGAAATGAAAAAAAAAACTAGCGAGTTGAAACAGGCAAAATATCTGGCCCGACCACTTACTTTGTCACTATTTCTGCGTCCTACGTTAATAGTTAACGCACTGCTGTTCACAAGGTTTGTCGATTGCGCAGTATAAACCCACGGAAAAACGTCAAAGTTACAGCTTTTGCAAAAATTCGGCCGACTTTTACGTGAATCAGTGCCACGTGAGCTAGAGTAAATCGATCAGAACGTGAGGGCACACGTTGACATATGTATTATCAGATGGAGCTAAAGTTTAATAAACGGCCGCCTCTTGGCTATCGCATGCTCACAACATGGTGTTATCAGTACTGAAAAGGAGCGTCCGTTTCAGGTTAGGTAGTTACCTAAGTCTCCACAGCATTTTGCTTATCTTCAGTCTAGGAGGCGTCCGCTTATTCGCACACTTTTTTTGCATCAACTTGCTTTAAAGCTGTCCGTTAGCAACGCATGCTGTCTGTCTAGTAAAAGCAGAACTTCACTGCATGTCTTCAAAATCGTCATGTGCTTCAAAGCCTTTCTACTGTTTGTCGCAAGCTTTCTCACAACTTCAGCACCAGCTCCAGTTTCGCATACCGATAATGGCGGGACGCCACAGACGTTAATATTTAGTTTGAGGGTAAACGTTTCTATGTTGGGCTTTAGTTTTGATCAGCCTGTCCGAGCTTCGTCGACAACTGCCGCTTGCTGGGACCCAATCGTTTGCTAACAACGTTGCGCTTGACCTCTACTGCGTTGTCTATGACACAAGTGGTGACGAATCGCTAGACTCGCAAATCGTTTGGCACTATCCGCGAGTTTGCAACGGTGAAATTTGGTCAACGGTAATCAGTAAGCAAATGAAACAAATTATGAGTCTAATCGGCTTTATGAGGTTTTTGCATTTTACTGTGTTTTATCACTAGTACTTGATTGTTCCTGGGCAAATGGATGTCGCTGAGTGTAAATATGGTATCCACGGAGCGTAAAAAACTTATTTAAAAATTGATCTTCAACAATTATAGCGTTGTGATCGTCTCGGTAGCGCACGTTAAAATGCGTACTCTGAGGGCGCAAAAAGCGTGCAGAGCACTGCAAACGCAAAATGCACAAACTGCGATTGCAAGGCAAGGTTTTCAGATTATATTTCATGCTATTTCGCGATTCGCGTCGTACGGAACAGGCATGACATCTAATCTGAAAAACATTAACCAAATAGGCCAAAACCATTGGCATATAACCAAAGTGAAAAACTGAGGCTTAAGTCTGAACGTAAAGCTGAACGTAACTCGTGGTTTGTGGCTGAAGTTTCAGGGTATTCTGTGCGGCGCGACGCGTTGCACATAACAACCCTAAAACCGGAAAAGCGACTAAGCCTTAGCTTAAGGCCACAGAATAAACCTGAGTCTGAAGCTGAGCATGTGATGCAGTGGCACATCCACCTCTTGTTTCATGTGCGTGCCTAAGACCACGTTAGGATTGTAGAACGTCACTTTGCGCATAACATATTCTTTAAAAAACTCTGTTGATAGCATATGTGAACTCAGCGACATAGGTTTCCCCAGGAACAATCAAAAATTAATGAAAAACACAGTAAAATGCAAAAACCTTAGAAGCCCGCCCAAAGCCGAAATTAGCGCTTGCAGATCTTCTTTTTGCATCTTGCCGAAGCCAGAGTAAAGCAAGCAAAAAGCAGAAGGATGCCTACTGGTCAGACGTCGACTATCCCCCTCTATTTCGTTTATCCCCTCTAACTCCCCTTATTCCCTTCGCACAAAAGGTTGGCAGACGGTGCGAGCAACTTGCTCATGGTAAGCGCCGACTTGCTCATGGCAACTGACAGCTTGCCAATGCCAGGCAAAAATCTGTCAATGGTAGGCGACAACTTGCCGACAATAGGAGCTCATCATATTTTTATGGTTTTTCGACGTGAAAAACGTGATTTAGACAGCAGTTCTGCAGAAAAGTCGTGGCACATTCATTTGTTTTCCCAATGAGCAGGACGTCTTCCGACTTTTTGGATTTACTTGTGTAATATGACGTTTAGACACGGGAGAGCTCTGCAAAGGCTCAACGATCTACTTTGAGAGTAAATCGTACCAGCGTCGATACAAGGGGAAACTACACGTGTAGCTACGTGAAGAGACGCGCTGTCGTGAAGACAGCATCGGTCTTCATCTACGACCCAAGTGATGGGCCAGGTCTGGTGTTTGGATTTTATTTTTGACTGGTGTGAGGGCGGGGTGCGGTGTCAAATTGTAATAAAAATATACTTTGGGCAAATTTGCTTGATAACTTTTTCTCTAGCCAACTTAGTACTTCGCAACCCGAATGGACTGTGTTCAAACGCGTCGTCGATGTCGGAGGTCATCAACAACCCGAGCTCTCCAAACGAAGTGCCACCGTTGGCATCATCGGTGGTTTCGTTCTCCCTGTGGCGTTCCTGCTCTTTTTCCTACGCCGTGCTTGCCGGGCAGATTCGAAGACTAGGTCGCCATGGGTAAGAAAACCAGATGTTGTTTTTGGCTTTAGAAAATTTTCGGTTAAACGTCCATGTAGGCAAGCAACGCGGTAAAACTTAATGCACTCAACGGCGACGGCGCCTGTGAAACGTTTTTGCCAGAGGCGGTTGCCTATACAACGTTTGCTCCAACAAGTGTAGCATCGACTCGTCCAATCCTGCCGCTGCGAAGTCAGGCAAGTTTCATTGCAGCAAATGCTTAGAAGAGCCGGACCTGCCGCTCCAAAGGCCCACGTAATACGCTTTTTACGGGTGCAAAATTGGCAGTCGATACGAAATCGATCTGACATTTTACTCTCGACAAATTTAGAATATTGGGTTGTAGCTGCTGCAGAGATATGTATGTTTCTTTGCATTTATCAATCTTCATCTCATATCGATGTCTAACGTTGTAATCTTCAGCAAATGTACCTAAACGCAAAAAACCGCGCTTGATTGTTTGCTTTTCCTGAAAGTTAGGATATCACTAAGTTATCGCGTAAATTTGCACTACTTACGTAATGGTCCTAAAATTGACACTTGGCAGACTGTTAACAAAGGATGAATAAAAGTGCTATAACTGGTCAGATTTCAACTGACCCGGCTGAGATGAATCCGTAACGTCTGTTAGGTGTACGTATACTTTTGCATCTTGCTACTTATTGCTAACCGTTTTTAACTTTACACCCTTTAGTCAGGCGGTGCTGCAGCCGCTGGAGGATCCGAACATCTTGACGAATCTGGTCAACAATGCAGCCTGCACGACAGTTCAGCGGCAGTTTCCCGACGCAGTGTCAGTTTAATTGGCGAATTTCTGTTTGGCACAAGTCCACCGAGTTCCCCGATTTTCGGTGAACTAGCTAGAGAAAATTTCGTTGACCTGATCACCATAGACCCATCCCAAATAGAAGCGGAAGACTACATTAATAGTGGTACTAAAATGAAGAGTCGGTCAGATTGGTTCTAAATGCAGTTTAGCTATTGTCGTATTTCAGGAAATACTGGGTTTGTTTTTCGGGGAAAATGGGCAGACCCAGCTAAGAAAACTATTCGAGACGTGGCGATCAAGTGCATAAAGCGTAAGGTAGCACACGATGTGCTGCTACTATGTAATAAAGTTTTATCTTTTTAGCTGGGGCACAGGACAGCATGTCGTTTATTGAAGAAGGGAAGAAAATGGTAAATCTTGTTCATGAACACGTTCTGCCGTTATTTGGCATAAGTTTTGGCTGGATGCCGCTACTCGTTATGCCGTTGATGCCGGCGGATCTTCGATCATTTATGGTCGATGAGCGGAAAAACGTACGCACTAATGGCTGAGTAAATTCTAAGTCATGTTCCTAGGACATTTTTGTGTTTTCAGCGGCCACTTTCTCACCTGAAAATATTTGATTTTTCACGTCAAATTGCCGATGGAATGGCCTATCTACATGCGAAAGGTTTGGTCCATCGGGACCTGGCAGCGCGCAACATCATGTATGATTTTTATTTAACGTGGGGTGTTTAATGTGTGTCCGAGAGGAATAATATAATACATGTGCAGACTTTTGCTTCTTCTTTCAAAGGCTTGACAAGCTCAACGGCAAAATTCGAGCGATGATCGCCGACTTTGGCCTTTGCCGGAGAGTCAACTCAGAGACGCTCGAGTACGCGTGTCACAACTCGGGGGCGAGAATTCCAGTACGCTGGACGGCGCCCGAGTGTTTCAAGACGCGACAGTTTAGCTTCAAGTCGGATGTCTGGTCGTATGCCGTCGTCCTGTGGGAGATGGCAACCCACGGCGATGTGCCCTACGGCGAGGACGATGTGACCTACGGCAATGTGTGGTTCGCTGACGTTCTAAAAAGTTTTCAGTCTGGATTTCGACTGGAAAAACCAGAGAACTGTCCAGATGTTCTGTATGAAATCATGAATACTCCTGGTCAGCGGTGCTGTTGGCATATTGATCCGTCGCATCGGCCATCGTTTGACGAGCTCCGTGAGCGCATGCAGACGCTGTACGATGCGGCACTTGCAGCTGCCGGCGGCGTTGAAGAATGGGACAATGAGGCCGCTCCTGAACGAGAACGCAGAAAATATCTCCCGTCCATATATGGATACACCGAGTCGGCTTAGATAAAGCTACAGTTGGACATTTTACAGTGCCTGAAGTGTTTCAAGTTTTGTATTTAAACTGCCGATTCGTGGCAGCGTATAATAAAAATCAGTGTTTTTTACAACGCATGAGTCTGAAATCAACACAGACTGTCATCTAATGCTTGGGCGCTTGGGCTACGAGCGGTACGCCTACCAGGAAGTCAAAGATAAAAATCTTGAAACTTACCGTTGCGACGACTTGTTAAAAGACGCATTCTTCAGAAACTCGGACAAGCGGTGCCATTTGACGTCAGCCAGCATTGCTGTCAGCAAGTGGCATTCAATTCTTTTGCACAATTACGTTGTTCTTTATAATCACGCTTAGTGTTGGGACCTGGGCGGGCACCTGGGCAAACTTTTTTAAAAACTGCAATTAACTTCCGCTATCAATAACAAAACATAACAAATAAATCGGCAAAGCCGAAAAGGCATCCTGCCGTTTCACAAAAAACATCAGCACATAAGTTTTTGAAGCAACAGAGATAAGGAGGCCACGATTTGTCGCCGTACTGCGTTTTTTCCCTCTATCTCACAAAAAAATTAAAAAAAAATTTCACCCCATACCATTGGCAAGTTGGCACATACCATTGGCAAGTTGGAACATACCATTAGCAAGTTTGAGCATACCATTGGCAAGTTGGAACATACCATTGGCAAGTTGGAACATACCATTGGCAAGTTTGCGCCTACCTTTAAAATCTCAGCAACTTTTTTGCTAGTACGACGAAGGTCGACGACCTTTGGGCTGCGCCTGACGACCGTACGTAATTCTCACTTTGTCGCAACATCACTTATTTCGTCTCTCTTCCCTAATTCTTTATTTGCTACCACCACCTTCCACTCTAACTCTATTTTCCTGTTGATAACGTATAAACCTCTTTACAGTACAAAAAAATTAGACTTTTGTTCTATTGGCTAAAATGCGCGTGTTTGAACGGTGAAAGGAGTCGTTCAAGCGAACTCTGTGTCCGATAATACAGCGCACTAAGAAAATGTTTGTTCCCAGTCTTGAGTCATGAGCTATTGCATCACAGAAAAATGCAGACGGACGACTGACGACGAACGAATCTATATTCGGCATGCACGCATTGATCACACCACGCAACCACAACAAACGTCCTTCCCTTTGAACTTAGATGCTTCTCGATCGTATCAGATGAAGCCCTTCATTCTCACTGGAGTCCCTCTCCGTGATGCTGATGGTTGTCAACTTCCGACGCGAAGATAATTTGATTCCGGACGCTGATTCACACGGACAAAGATCATCGCAATAGTCTCTACTTTCGTGTAAGTTGATCTAATAATTGCAATGCATGCTGGAACGCATTTTGTTTGAGGGTGTTAAAAACACTAAACATTTTTATTATGTTCTTCTTGGGAGAGTACACGTTTTATATTTGCCGATTTATTTGCTGCTGCCATGTCAAGTGCACGTCCAACGTATGAGTGTTTGCACGATTGAGTGCTTTTACGTATTTACTGGAAGGTGCAGTCGCTCGCGCAGCAATAACAAATTCTCGAGCGCTAGCACTAATGCTCCGAGTGTAAGCCCAGCTGCAAGCAAGCACCATGCGCTAAATACTTGTTCAAGCTTAATGGTCGTCATCGTCGTCTCCGGATCTCTGTCTGAAAATGTCTCTCTTGGATACGATTCCCGCGTCAAGATTGTGCGAACCACTGGCAGAATACGATCGATCCGCTCCCTCAGGCGTGTCATTCCATTTCGCATCACGTAGCCTCTAAAGTACAGTTGGCTTTGCTCATCGATGATGCTTCTCAATCGTCCGTTCGACGTTGCTGCCAGCCGATCGGTTTCTTCAATGGATGAAACGTAAACGTAGTTCTCGTTAGCGCGGATCGCTTCTAGTATGTCCTCCATTTCGGGAATAAGGATGGCTGGGTACTGTTCGAGGCTCGCGTTCAAAACTCGATACTCTTTTGAGGCGCCAGGCGATCTTGCCATCTGAAGATTAAATGAGTTTCGATTTGTTGCGATGAAGCGAAAGTTCTCAGCCGCAATTGCTCGAGAGAACGACTCCAAGTCGGAGAATGGAGGCTCATCGCAAAGGACGAGGTTGTTTGTCATCAGCGCCGAGAATATGTTGCTGAGAACGACGCCTGCGAAGAACCAAGTGCTCAACATTAGCTTCGTGTTCGCGAAAGCGAAGCGAGTGAACGATGTTCTTCTACCAATATCGCTCTCCCAGAGAAAGTCGGCTGCATCTATCGCAATTTGCCATAGACGCTGATTGGACGAGGATTTTGCGCGTCGTCCAATCACAAGCACGCAAAGGATGCCGACCACCGAAAGGAGAACGGCAAGCCAGTTCGGCCATCCAAATTGTGGAAGAGATTTTACGAGAATCGTTGCGTCCGGTTTTGGTTCAAACGCTTTGGCGTTCACGAGGAACGAACGGTAAGATGCGATGACGGGCGACGAAAAAATTGCCATGTCGAAACGATCGAACGTTATTGCGAGAGGATGCAATGTTAAGTCGACTTCGTTGTTCATTGACGCGTTTATGAGAAGCGGAGAACTGACGGGCTTGCCCGCATACCTCACGAATTCGAAGCTGTAGTTTTGCTGCAGGCCAACGGCGAGGCCTCGGAGTGCTTCAACGAATGGGCCCGGCTGTGGACACCTTGGCGATTGCTCGAGCGGCGATCGCATGCGCAGAACGCATGGTAGAGTGTCGGGAATGAAGTAGCCAATGGCCACACGCAAAGCCTCCTTTGCCATAAAACGGATTATCTTACAGCTCATTCATTAAGGGTCGTAATTTAAACTGAACTGAAGAATAAAAACTGTGTTCTGTTTGTTTAAAAATTGCGGTCTCGAATTTTCCATTTTTTCTCTCACAAATATCGATTGCTTGACAAATGTTTGACATTAGCGATCAAGTTTTTAGTTCGACTTGCACGTAAGTGGAGACTATTGCGATGGTCTTTGTCTGTGTGAGTGAATGAGTGTCTGTGGACAAATTATCTTGAGGTAGGAGCAACCGATTGAGACACGGTTTTTTGCCTTAGATACCTTCAGTCAATAGTAACTACGATTTCGAAGGTGTACCCTGCGGGTGCAATATTTTGGGCAGGGAAGCGTGTCAGATTTTCCTGTGTAAATTCAATTACTAAATTTACTGTCAAGCGTCGATCTCGAGCTAAAAGCAACCGATTGCGACGTGGTGTTTTGCGCTAGATATCCTACATTTACCGCTTGCATGACATTTGAAAATTGACACCTTGAATTCAAGATTCTGAGCATGAGGCCGGTTTGTTCCCCTGCAGAAGTTGCTGCGGCCAGCGCTGAATCATCGCGCGCACGCATACTTATCGTTGTGTGCACGCAGTCCGTGAAATCCTGTTGGTTTACTGTTTCCGCCAGTAAAAAGCGGTGGCAACCGTGCTTATTTCCAAGCATCACGCCAACTCGTTAAATGCCGTTTTTGCTTGAATTCAAGCTGGGGTCCCTTGGGGAATTTGCAGAATTTATTTAAAAAAATAAAAAAATATTTTGTTATGTTTTCCGGCAGCTTGGTGACAGCTTACCCAGATCGTTGCAGAAAGGTTTCAAGCGCTAGGGCAATTTCCTTCTTTTCGTCTGTCTAAAATTAGCTGCACAGATGTCAAAAAATGTGCATTAAAATTTGTTGTCATCTGTAGTTTGAGGCTCACTGGCACAAATTTTCAAACTGTTTTGAACATAACTCGAGAACGCCTTGACGGATTTGGTTAAAGTTTGTTCTGTAACGTCAGGACAGTATGTGGATTCAGGCACCCAGAAGGGGCGAGGTTCGATCCTTGGCTCGGACCCTAAACTTGTCTTTTTTTGTTCCGTTGAACAAAAGCGAATAAAGCTGTTTCGAGGTTAGATCGACGTTCTTAGAAAGGTAGCGATACAAACACATTTCAGAAGATAACTTTTGAGTTTGCAAATCGGTGTGCATTAGAAATCGTGAATTTTGCGACGTGTAAGTGGGATTACGGATCTGCACGTCCGGCTTGTCCTGGCTGCATCTTGCCAAACTGAGCGAAGCCAGCGTCAAAAGAGAATAGCTAACTAGTCAAATTTGGATTATCCCTCTTATTCCTCTATGCTCCCTCCGGGCATCCCGCCATTAAAAGGAGTTAAGTCAAGATGGTAGAACACCCGTTTGTTTCAGGTTGTTCCAGACTGTTCCACGGTGTTCCAGAGCATGGAAAAATTCACGAACGTTTTTGGCCATTTTGCAGTTTGCCTTACATATGGATTTTTCTTTATTGTTGCCAATTCTTTATAATCATTCCAGGCAGGGGGTGTAAGGGGGAGACGGAGACCCCACCTACGCGCTTAGTTTAGAAGCACCTCAGACGTGGAACAAAACACAAAACGCACGGGGATGGGGTGAGGGAACATTGGTCACACCACGGAACCACAGCAAAATTTTCTCGCTTCGAACTCAGATGCTTCTGGATCGCATCAGAAGAAGCCTTTCATTCTCATTATAATCTCTCTTCGTGAGGCTGAGGGTTGTCGACTTCCGACACGACTTCAAGTTCACCTTTTCGTACGATGTTAAAATGTTTCGTGGGCTCTTCTTTTCGCGGGCAGAAGAGCTGACAGGTTATCAACCGCTGCTTCTTCAGTTCGCCGAAAAGATCCTTATGCTGACTGACGATAAAGACTGGATTTAGAATCGTATTTAGCTGAGTGAAAAGTTGACAGAAAATCGAAACCCAGAGGCGAAGCTGAACATTTTCGGTTACGATCAGAAATGAGAGCAAAAGTCCAAACCGACCCACCGTCGCCGTGAAGAATTCGGCTGCAACGAGCATCATTGCTGACTTTGCGAAAGCGCGTTCAGTCTCAGTTTCGGCGATGCCGGTGCCACATCTGCGACTTCGTTGATAGAACTTCAGAGCTATGATAGACGCAGCGTAAAACGTCGCTGCGCAGACACTGCCGGCCCAGCTTATGACAAGGAAGAATCTAAACCGATATCCAGTGACACTATCGGCGACGCCACAGATCGGAACCACATTGGTCGTGCTCATTCCAGCAATGCCGCTCACCATAAGCGACGAACAGAGGAAGAACGTTGCGCAAAGAAGCGTTTTTTGGAGATGTCGAGAGTGGAGTCGGTAGAACATAGGCCAGCGAACGACGACGAATCGGTCGATCGATATCGAGAGGAGAACGCCGATGTACAAGAGATTGCCGGTTAAGAAGGGCAAATTCACGAACGCGCAGGTCAGCTGGCTGAGCTTGGGTACTAGAGGATCCTGAATGTACAGGCTCGAAATGCCCATCATGATGTTGCCAAGGGATGCAATGAACTGTGCGAGAAGAAGCGTCAAGTAGTAGTCGTAAACGTGGTTTTCGCGTCTCTGTTTCGCTCGAACGATGACGACAGTGAGACGCATATTCACCAGCACGGCGATGAGACCAATCGCGATTACCATCGATTTTAAAATAATATCTGCTGTGTAATTTTCGTACTCGCTAGCGCTTGAGGAGTTCATGTTTGTGAAGATCTGAAGCGCATCAAGGTTTGAGAGGAGTTGTGTCGCAAATGAGTTTGATACGATAATCAACTCGTCCTCGAACTCCTCCTGGAGAAAGGTTGTGGGCGGTCCAAAGAAGAAGGCGGGTTTCTTGCGCAAATAACACGGCGCCGCGTGTAATTATTATTGGTTGGGGTCTAATTGAAAAAGCCTCAAAGTCAGACGCGACGGGTGCTTTAGGTAGCTAGAACTACGCGAGAGGAAGATTCGCAGTGCGTCCGAAAAGCGTTTGAGAAAAATCAGTTCCAACACTTTACCGCAAAAATTATGGAATATTCTTAATTAATTTCAAATTATACGAATCTTTATGATATTTTCTAGCTTTTAAGATATTTTTCTCGTGTCTGACTTCTGCAGGCGTCTAGCACCCAAGCCGACCAAAGTCGAACAACGCGGGTAAATTGCAACTCCGAACTCAACCGAATGAAGTGGGTATATTTGTATAATACAAATTCAATGGTCGCGGAAAAAACGCAAAACAATTGTACAGACAATGCAAAAGCATTTTAGTGTGAATTATTATTGAGAAAGAGGTATATCTTCTGTGGTCAATGGGGTATGTGGTGCATCTTCTACGCCTTTGGAGGCAATGTGCTGTTGCTTGAGCTCGTCGAGCAGATCCCTATGCTAACTGACGATAACCACCGGAATCAGAATTGTATTTAGCTGTGCGAATAGGTGGCCGAAGTGCGAAATCCAAAAGTCGAGTCGAGTGTCGGTTGCGATCAGGAATGAGAGTAAACGTTTAGACAGACCGAGCGTTGCAGTGAAGAATTTGGCCACAACGAGCAGCGTCGCGAACCTTGCAAAGACGCGTTCAAACTCCATTTGTCCTGATGCCTCTTCCGCATCTGCGACTTCGCTGATAGCACTTTAGCGCTAAAATAGACGCAGCGTAAAACAAAGTGGCGCAGACTTTGCCAGCCCAAACCGTAATAAGAAAGAGACGAAATCGATAACCGGCAACACCGCCTGCAATGCCACAGTACTGCACCACTTGCTGAGGAACTTCCCGCTCGCCCACACTCTTCTCGTGCACGAAAAATTTGAAGCACTTTTTTGGCTCCTACGAAGCGTTTACTTTCCCCAGAATCTCTACTTCATAAATGTCGATCTGGACAGTAGTGAGCTCTTTAATCGATTCGTTCATAAATTGGCGAGTTGCCTTCCGGCGGTGATTGTGGTGACGAATCCGGTCAGCGTGTTATGGGGAAGTCCGTCGATTCTCATCGTGACGATGTTGAGTTTGAAGAAACTTTACTCGGCAAACCACGATTGGCGTTATGTGCAAATGCTTTCCGGGAACGACTTTTCGCTGCGAAGGAACGCGGAGATGGTAAAGATTTTTCGAATTTTTGATGGTGCCGTCGACGCTGCTTTGGCTTCCACTACAGCAAGTCGTTATAAAATAAGTTCGGGGCGGCAATCCAGAAGCTTACATCTGGTCTTTGAAACCAAAAATATTGTGCCAAGAGTGATATCCAGTTATTGGTATTTTTTTATCGTAAGTCAAGTTTTATTTTAAATTTTGCAAAATCAGCATGCGCTAAAAAAATTATGGCCGCTTTTGAAATAAGCTTTCTTTTTTCAATAAAGTTTTTAATCTCGAAAACTGCTGTTTTCGCAAATTTTTTTTGCAGTAAAAAATTATAAAAATTATGTGATTGTATAATGATATAAAATTTTGGCTGTCCGGACCTCGTTATTTTCTAATTTAGCCAACGGAAGCATGTGCAGGCTAGTAGCTAGAACTTCAAGACTGACGCCGAGTTTTTGTTCAAAATAATCCCCTGCCGCCAGCTCATGTGCGAATCTACAAAAGTAATCAAGTCGTCAGTTTGCCTCGGCGATTTGTAGAATTCGTCTTCGAGAACGATCGAGCCAAAGAGCTTCACAACTTGTAGCAGTCGACGGAAAATGCCGAAAAGCACTACTGGTCTACGTTCATCCGCAATCTGCATATCTCACCACCCGGCGGTTTCCCGGGAACTTGCCTCGATTTCTACGAGCTGCGCAACGGAGAGGGAACGGCAAGGAACTGGGCGCTAAAGCGGTGGATTTCGCGATTTCAAATCTTCGCCGGTGAGAGCGAAGACCGTTGCTATAGTGACGAGTGGTCGAATGCGTCGTGCCTGTTCAGCGTTGACGATTCGCCGCAGTTGGCCAGAAGACCCGAACTAGTTGCCCATAAACTGGCGCCGGCATTTCAGCCAGCTGCTTACGCTTGCATGGAGAAACTCCTCTGCAACAGGACGTACACTAGTTTTCTGACCGAGACTAATTATACTTTCTGCGAGAATCTAGCCGAACTGCGCTACCACAAGTTGAAGGACAAATCAGCGCCCTATTTTTGCCCCTTTTAATTTAACGTTAATTGAGACGTTATGTTCAATATAAACAGGATGTTTTGCTGGTAACGTACATACACACAAGAATTTTAAGTCTTTTAAAAATGCCTTGCATTTGTAGTAATTTTCAGTTTTTACGGTTCACATTTCATCTTGACCGTATTGGTTTTTGTCGGGTCATGCGTCTCTTCGAATATGCTTGAAAAATGGTTTTAGAATTTAAGCCAACAATAATAATACAGAAATTCAAATTTTTTATTATTCATTGTTTTTTATTGAAAATTTAATTAAATTTCTATATTAGAGTGTTTTACCAAATTTTGCAACTTACTCAGAATGTCGAAACCAAAAAAAGCCCTATGTTTTGTACATAATTTGCCCGCAATTATGTCAGGGTGACACCCACGGAAACAAGCCTACCAGCGTTTATGTCTGGCACGACACTCTAGGGGTTAAACCACTCATTTTTACACTTTTCTGTTTTTCGCCAATCCGTTTCACTCAGTGCAGCAATGAGGAAGTTCATCACAGTTAAACGCCTAAATGCCAGAATAGGCTTTAATTAAAGAGACATCCAAAAAAATTCAGATTTTTTGGAACGTCTTTTTGCATTTTGCCTGGAGCGCGCAGCCCGGAATTAAAAGGAAACCAAAGTGAGGTGAAAACTATTGTAATTCGAATTTTCGACACCTTTCTTCATTGTACATGCTCAAATGAACTGATTAAGTTGTCTTAATTCCGGGGGGATTCCCCGGGGATTTGCCAACAAGAAAATTTGTTTACGACAAAAACATTTTTTTTAAATTTACACGATTTACACAGTTTCCGTCAGATTTACACGTGCAAGATATACGGGATTGGCGGGATTTTCAGGGATCCCCGGGGATTTGGGTACGATGGAAAAATCCCCAAAGAATTTGCCAACCCTAAACAATACCGTCTTCGTGCGCGCATAACAAAAAGTTTCCGTTTAACTCGCTAGGTGGCGCCCTTGTATCCTGTAAATGCGTCGCGCGTAGTGCGGATGTGACATTTCGCATGCGCGGGGAATAATGGTCAAAAAAGGGGAAGGGAAATAATCTCATTTCAACCATTTGGTCATGCTTTTGCTTACGCCCTTCGGGCTCCAGGCAGGATGCAAACAACAGGAAACGCAATCGAGTTTGCATCTCGTTCGTCCGCTAGATGATGCACTCGAAGTCCGAGAACGAAATTCTTCGCTAGACTTGTGCGCGTTTAAACTATTCGAAAATTTGGAGTATTATTTGTTAGATTTTGATTTTTTTTCAGTTGGTCGATCACTTTCTTTCTAAACAGCATGGAACATTACGGTGAAGCACAAGTATCATTGCACTGCAGCAGGCACTCTTCAACTAGTTGTTTTATGATAGCAAAATTGCAAAGCTTTTTCGAAATCTTTGCACGTCGTTATGTTAACGATCAGATGCTTCTTCTCGCCTTTCGTAGCAAGCACGCTTTCTCATTTTGACTGCAGATCGCGTCCCGCCTGTCCAAGCTGGGCAGCGTTTTGTTTCGCGCTGAGTGCACTCGGCACTTTGCAACTTCCACGCCGTCCACCGGCGGTATAACCATAAGCTCGGTTTCGAAGATTTGCTCGCTCGACGAGTAGCGACAAAAAACGGCCAGCTTAAGTGAATCGCGAAGATGCTTGTTCTGCGTGACGATAACCGCCGGATTCAGAATCGTGTTCAGCTGAACAAAAATCAAGCACGAGTTCGCAAGATACAGCCGAAGTTGCGTCTCCCTGACGAGCAAAACCGCAAGCAAAAATCCCAAAAGGCCCAACGTTGCCGTGAAGAACTCGGCGGCAACGAGCAATCCTGCGGAACGCGCGAAGGCGTGTTCGGCGTCGGTCTGATCAACACCCGAAGCGCACGTGCGCCGTTTCTGGTACCATTTTAGCGCGAAAATCGAGCCAGTATAGAGTGTCGTGTTTAGAATGCTAGCAGCGAAAAGCGCTGCGAGAAAGACACGAAATCGATACCCAGTAATGCCGTCGGCGACACCGCAAAATGGCACCAATTTGATCGTCGATATTCCAGCAAGTCCGCCTACCGTAAGCGTTAAAGAAATGATGAATATTATGAGAAGAAGTGTTCTTTGAATGTGCCGAAAGTGGAGCCGATAGAACATCGGCCAACGGACAACGACGAATCGGTCGATTGACATCGAGAGTAAAACGCCGCTGTACAACAGATTGCCGGCGAAGAAGGGCAGGTTCACGAGTGAGCAGCCCAACTCGCTGAGCTTTGGCACCGATGGGTCACGAGTGTAGAGGCTCGAGATGCTCGCCATAATGTAGCCGAGTGAGACGATTAGATGGGCGAAAAGAAGTGACAAGTAATAGACGTTTACGTGATTTTGACGCCAGTTCTTGGCTCGGAAAATCGTAAATGTGAGGCTCACATTCGCGAGAAGTGCGATGAGACCGTTCGTGATCATCGTCGATTTGAAGGCGGCGTTTGGCGTCGAGTTCAGATAAGGAGTTGTGGCGTTCATTGATTTTTGCGACTTATCCGCATATGTGTGGGTTGGTAATAGTTTTCGTGGAGTGTGGCGACGTGGGATTCGCTAATTAGATTTGGTTCGCCTCGACTCTAAAAGTAATTTACTTAGGCGTTCTTCTCTCTGAAAACAAAGCAAGCTGCGTTCGACTGGATAATCAGATTGTCTTGGAGCCGCGTCACCGCGGAAAAAGTGAAGCCATTTCAGAAAAAAAGCATTAGAAGACCGGAAAAGTTGAGATCGACGTGACCGTGTAGTTCGAAAATTTTTACTCGAAAATGTTGATCATGAATTTTCACATTCGCTTCCAAGCGGTGGAGGAAAATAGATTTGTTGGCTTTTCGAGCATCGACATAAGGCAATTAATCGTGGTCCGATAAGCAACATGAAGCGGTTCGCGAATTGTGCTGCTTGCTTGAAAAAACGGCAGCAATTTATAGGCTGCTCGCATACACGTTGCTAGGGGTGCGCGACTGACAAGAACTTCTCTGCAGGCACACCTGATGTAGTGCCCGGCCTCAAATCCATTGGGACGTTTGCAGGTGAAAAATACGGCCAAACAGAGGTTCTCGTTCGAAGGACATGCAGCAATTTTTTTGCTCTCGCTTACTTATATATGCTGCTGAATTGCTTGACGCCAGCAGCAAAATTCGTGGAGTAGAACGTTTGGCATACTCAGCACAGCGCTGTCGTGTTTCTATCAGTTGAAGATACACTTCCACGCAAACATAATATCGACTTTCAACGTAAACAAACATTTTTGTCTGTAACGCCCGAGCCGTTTTAGCTAGTTGCAGCAATCGCACAGTACAAGTAAAATGATAGCTCATGCAGCTAATTTTATACCAGGCCTTGGGAGTTGTGTTAAGCAGTATTGGTGTTTGCGACTATCCGCTGTGAGTTTAAAGTGAAAAGAGAAACTAAACGTGAAATCGAAGGGAAGATAGAGCAAGGGCCGATGATTGCATTGATTACAGACTCAATCTTGACGAGAGCACTTTCAGGAAGCTAAAAAACAGCTGTACGTGACCCAACAAGTGCGATCATAACGACAGCAGATCTTTTGCTGGCTTGCGTCTTTTGTTCGTGACAGCAATCAAAATCAATTCATTGATGAATCCCTGCTTGAATAATTGACGCGTGCGCAGGGAAAACTAATGAGCAGCTCCGTGAGATATGTTTGGTTTTTCCCGCCCTCATATAGCTGCTGGGAAGGTTTATTGGCGTCACCAGTGCGGAAATGTACTTTACGTGAAAGATGGCATTAAATGACGTTTGATTCGAGTGGCTGCGACGCAGTACAAGCCATAGAGTGTTTGTAACACTTAGATGAAGATCACGATTACTTCGTATCGTCATTTGACAATGCGAAATTTGACATCTGTTTACACGCAGTTTTCTACCCCGTGAAACTGATCGACATTTTCGTTATGGAGAAAATGTGCCCATTACCATTCTAAAAATGCTTGAAATCATCTAGCGTATCAGCTATAATCATGAGCTGTAAAGTTTGCGCTAATTTGATGAACGATTTCTGTTGCTTATTTGCTCAGATTGTATTGTGATGTTGTGTAGCGAGATGATAACTACCGCTGGTCAAATGGAATTAAGCTGAGTGAGCGCGAGTCGTTAGACTTCGATTCGAGTGATTTTACTTCTCGAAATGGTTAAATTCGCTTCGATTCAAACCTTGGTTGTAACTGAGAATGTGGTTATCTGGTTGCAATTTTGTAGTATTTTTGCATCAATTTCCGGTGCTTTTTCGACGTAGAGCCAACGCGGAGGCTTCGTTAGTGTGATGCTTCGTCTGAATGAACACGAGTTTGCAGTGTCGCCGGCACATTTATAAAAGAAATGATGGTTTCGATAGGAAAATACAAAGTTCATTAGAGCAGTGTTTCTAGTTAGGGAAAAACGAGTTTCAAACAGAAAATATGACCGAAAGACAGCTGGCAAGTTTTTATGTTCCTGTGATTCGCGCAGAACACTTTTGCCTGTGAAATACACACCCAACAAGCTCCGTTTCTCACCGCGCTACATAGGAATGAGGTTTGAACACTGTAAGAAAGTCATTGATAAATACGAACACTGTCGTGTTACGCTAGAGCAGCGGACGTCTGCTCTTCTTCTCGCCCCTCGACGTCTCCTTGCGGATCTTCTTGAAGTGAGAGCGACAAAGGATCGCAAAAAAGACGATCTCGACAAGGATCGCGAGCACGAACGAGACGTTTCCGATGACCTGAACCACCTTAGCGCCTTTGTTGACGGTATCGATCGCCGAGAAGATCATGCCCGTGATCGACGAGGCAATGCCGAGAAATTCGAAGACGAGCTGGAGAATCAGGTTCAGAAGCTTTTCTTTGCAGAAGAGTAAAAGCGTTGCGACCATCGTCGCCGCCAGGCTGATCGCGGTGATCACCAGCTCTCGCAGGGCGTCCATCTCGCCCTCTGTCTCGTGGTACTTAACGACGGCTTGACTGAGCGTCACGGCGACCAGGATGCACTGGACAATGCCGATAATGCGTTGGACGCATGTCGCTGAAACGGGAGAATAAAAATTTTTTTCCTCTAAATTATATCACATTTTAGTGCCTTGAGGTTTGAAAAATGTTTAAAAAATAAGACATAAACAGTAAAATATTTAGGATACTAAATTCGTCGTGTTTTGCATGCTCATTTTTCGGCATTTTTTGCACATTGTAAACTTTTAAATTTTAGAAAAAAAAACAGAATTGTCCGGCTAGAATTTCTTAATGTTTAACAGTTTTCACTCTCAAAGTGGCAACAAAGCTTGTTGAGTCAACAAAAATTTAATCATGTCAATCTTTGTAAGTGAATGGTAAAAGCTTTTTAGACGGAGATTTCTCCACTTACGCAGACAGCATTCGCACATCGCTGAGACTTTGATTGCAGTTGTACTCTCCTGTCGTCTGAAGGGCTGTTGTGCGGCGGAATAAAAGAGCACACGTCGAAAAGGACGTTTCTCGTTAAAGGCATCAAGAGACGTCGCGTAAACAGTGGTTAGTTTCTTTGCGAGCAAACAAAAAAATTAGTTGAACCATTGAACGACGGGAGTACGCAGTTTCTTAAACTTTGCAGTATTCCTATACTGTGTGCGAGCAAACTGCACGCGACTAAACGAATATTCAATTTGCAAGATGTCGTCAATGAAACTTTCATCATTTTACAAACAACTCGAACGCGCCGTTACGTAGCTCAATTTCACGCTGTTTTACTCGCAATTCTTTAGTGATGCGTCTTCAGGTAAATTTTTAAGTGCTTAATTTGTGCCACCAACAATTAAAAATCTCCTTGCTATCTGTACACAACGTCTATGGAACCGTCCATTATTTACCTAAAGCGGAAGGGAGGGGAAGGGGGGGGGGTGGTCAGGCTGACCGTGACGTCATGCGTAATAGCCTATCGCTTACACGTAAAGACCGTGAGAAAGATTAAAAAATTCAAATTTTTACTTTACGTAAATACTAGATGATCTCTATCATCGTTGAAATCTGTACTCATTTGGCTTTTTGCTTTGCATTTCTCTTGATCTTCTGTTTTGTTGATGCAAGATATCGGGTTTTTAGAATGACTGTCTCGGCCGTCGGTAGCAAAAGTTAAAAAACGATCGGTTATGACAAGAATTACATGTAGTTCTTACATTGGCCAGTTGCTTTTTTAAGTTTTGCTATCGATGGTCGAGACATTCATCCTGAAAATCCCGATAGTTATTAAAATTATGAGAAGCGTGCTTTCGCAACAGCCAAAGTTTTAAAACATTATTAGAGTTGTTCAAACTTTTAGGTCTCCAGACTGTGAGAAGATCTGCCAATCCCACGTTGAATGCTCTAGTGATTGCCCGACCTGCTCAAGTGGCTCGTACGGCCAAATGCGCCGTTCAGATGCGGATCAAGCACACACGTACCCAGCAAACGAAGACGCTAACACGAAACGAAACGAGTTTGCACTGAGACACTGAGACAACGCCTTTAGTATAGACAGCAACTTGGTGTTTACTTCACGTTTTTCTGGGCTGCTCATGCAAATAAACACAATTAAAAGGTAAGTTGCATTAGTTTGTGTTCTGATACTCAAATTCAACCTGAAAAAATCATCCACGACTGCAGTGTTGAAAACCGAGATGGTAAGCAGCGTGGTCTTGAAAGCCATTTTTCGAGTCGTGTGATCAGCCAGAGAACCGTCAGACCTTCTAGTTCCGGTTTTATGTGGAACAAACAACCCAGTCTTATCAATCTGCTTGTCAGTCCCTCGCATTTCGCAATCTTTTCGCATTCTTCTCACTTCAGCGGGGCTCTCACACGCGGCGCAAAGCGACGGTCCTATCGTACATGTGTACGTCTAGGGTAAGCAGCCACCTCCTAAGTTCCGTTCTACCAGTTTGCATGTCGCTAAAGTTTGTGACGTCTGTTCTTCTTTGCAGGTGACTTCCTGAATGCAGTGCGTCATCAGCTGCGCCTTCGAATGGCCGCAAAAAAAGTTCCGACGTGCCGATCGGGGACAGGAGGAAAGTGACGCAATGTGACCTTCGAACGGTACTATTTAGGAGTACTAGCACGTATGACATCACGTGTGTAAATTGCTTAAAAGCTTGTTTACAGTGTCGAGAGGTACAATACGAAAGCTAATCAGTGGTCGACCGTCGGGGCGATAGAGGTTCGCCACGACATCTTGTCTATTGCGGTGCTCTAGAACAAGCTCTACGCGATTGAAGAAATTGCTGAGCACTACTCGCATCTCAAATCCGTTGAGGTGTACGATCCGGAGTTTGAGGAGTGGAATCACGTGGAGCGTGGAATATTCCGATGAAGCGTGAGTAAGCGAGCTCGGCATCGTTCGGCGTTAGCGTGTTGAAGTATGGTTTTGCATATGTTTCTACCGAACAAACTGTGGAAATTCCTTATCCTACCAATCAAAAAACGTCTGATAGAAGCTATTTACTCATCAATTCCAAATAGCCCGTGCGACGACGCGGTGCCGCAGACCTACAGAAATAATGACCGGCAGGTATAAGCTGCCTAAAAAAAGCATGCAACCGCAACGGCGATCCCAGCGACGACCCTCCGCTCATGTCTGAACTTCGCTTCGGCCGCCGGAAGAGACAGCAGTCCGCACTCGCTTTGCCAGTCCGCCAGCACCCTGTCGCTTATCAGACGCGTGAGCTCGCCCAGCTCGCAACGGTAACTGCATCTTCGAAACGCGAGCCAATACGGCGCCGGCTCGGTGTCGTTTACGTAGCGGAGTTCGATGAAGTAGTCGTCGCCTTGCCGATGGAGCTTGAGGCAGACTGAACTCGCGTAGTCAATCGAAAGCGCTGAGCAACGCGATGACGCTCATATCAATCGTCGATTATGCCTTGTACCTCAAATAGAGTTGGTAGTTTAAGAAACCAATGTACGAGCATCACGCGGAGTTTTTTTGGAAATTCGCCCCCTGACAAGCAACGAACATTTTTGTTCGAGTTTCTTTCAAAAACCAAACAATGTCATATACTCGTCCGCATGGTGGTGTTTTAACGAAAAAATTATGCTCTGAAATTGAGCTTAAAATAAAATTTCTAGCACAAGTCCGAGTAAATTATTGTAAAACGAAGATCCAGCAAAAAATCAAATTGTCATCGCTTTATTACGTCGTATTTGCGATTTAGCAGATTTCTGGGACAGCGGAAAAATTTCCTGAAAAAGATTCAACAGTTTTCTGACATCGCTGTGCGAAGCAATTCAGAATAACGCATTTTGTCGCGAAAACCAAAAATTGAAAGGGTAAACGCCAATTATGGGCACGTCCCGCGCGTCGAAAGTCAATCGGCCTTCGGTCAATGAAATGGGAGTCATTCTGTGATGGAAGTTAAACAGCGATAGGGAGTCAAACAACGATGTGACATCTGCGCCATCTTCGCGCCAGCTCCATTCTGCAGTTCTTCAAACGGCTTTTCTCTAGTATGATTTGCAGAAGTTTATTGCTTTTGAAAACATTTTTGTATGTATGCGATTGTTGTCAAAGCAAGTGCAAGCGCTTCAGATAGATATGCTTTAACTACATAGATATATTGTTACTAATGCAATGTCGTCGTTTCTTCTACAGCTAAGCGGCATTCATTCACGGCGTTGAAAACCAAAGTTACTCTTCTCAGTTCAGTGCGACTGAACCGACCGCAACGATCAGAACGGCCATCAACGCGACGATGAACGAGTTGATCTTGATTGTGGAGCTCGAACTACAAGGGGTACCGGCGGAGCTGCATCCCAAGTTGCACGATGAAAGTGTACTCTGCGCCAGCGTGAGAGGCGACTGGCAACTCGATGTGCAAGATGAGCTCCCCGCACAGGCGCTGTTGCAGGTGTTGTACACCTGCTGTGCCGCTGATATCGCAGACGAGCAGGCCGTGCAGCACGCGCTTGTTCCCTCGGTCGAGCCGATGAAGAGGCTGATCGACAAAATGATGCCAATGAACAGAGCGAGCTGCGCCATGGTCCTTGCAAGGCTTCTTCGGTTGCAGGGAAAACTTGCGTAGAAACTCTGTGAAACGAAGACATTACCGTACCCATAAAAAGCTGCGAAACAGCGCACATAAAAGCGGCCATCAACGTGTGACGGTATCTACTGAGCGGTCATGCAGGATAGTGCAAAACATGGGACAAATATGCTTGGAGTTAAGACAAGGATTGTCCACGCTTCGGTTTCGATTCTTGCCCAGCGCTGGACAGTCTCAAAAACGACCCCCAACTTTTTGAGGCAGTTTTGTGAGGAATCTAGTGGGCATTACGAAACTATGAAGCTTTTTTCGATCGCTTGCTCCGCTCACGAGATATTCTCCCGGGCTATGGTAAGAGGCCAAAAAAACGTTAAAAAATACTTTTTGGCGTTCTCAGGTACTCTGTTCAGTGACTTTAGAGAAGAATCTTCAAGTCCGGAATGTATGGTAATCTAAGTATGATATATTTTGGTTTAGTACTCTTTCTTTTTAGAAAACCAAAGCTTTTCTAACAAACATTAGCAAAATCTTTCACTTTCGGGTCACATGACGTCCTTATAAGTAGACTTGTGTAAAGCGGCATGTGATCTGGAGTGGTGAACGTTCGAAAAAAGGCGAGGATGATTGCAGTATGTCAAATCGACAGCGACGTCGACAAATGTCCGCAGAATGAAAGAGCGAAACTGCACTGCGCGGACAATGTTTATGTTCTCAAACCCTGACAACGCGCTAACAGTGATCAGTTGATCGGTCGTCAAGTTCTCATTCGTCGCTTTTATTGCTGTACCGATCGAATGCGAAGTCAGGTTAAAGATGAAATTAATCCATCATCGCCGCTTGAATGCGCAGGCTCAAACAATGGAAAGCTAGATAACGACTAGATTCATAGCGATCATTGTTTTGTGTTGCAAAACCGCCTTTGTCTGTGGGTTGCCGAAACGTATGATGCTAACAGAAGCAGAACTTTAGTTTGGGTGTCGGGCCGCCCACATATGACATCAGGTAAAAATTCCGAGTGTTGCAGTTTTCCACGTTGTCACGACCTCGTATGACATATATAGATCTGAGCTAGCTTTTTATTTCGAGTAATTTATAATGCAAAATTTTTGGACGCCTTATACTACTCGGCGGATGACGTCGCACATAGATGGCCCCAGGAGCGCGGAGTTCGATTTTCTATGTGTTAGCTGAAAGAGGAGTACAGGGATATGACAAGCGAAGATCGGTCGTGTAGACAATATAGCGCAATCGAGCCTACTTGCGTGCATCAATACGATCACGCTAAAAGTGCTCCGTGGAAGGCCGAGGGCAGAGGTTCTCGCTTTACACAACACTACATGGTACACGTTACGTGATCCGAGTGCGAAAAAATTTTGTTCATTTTTTTGAAGGCAAAGTTTGGTTTTCTGACAAGAAGAAAATAAATTAAAAATTGAAATGGATCAGCTTTAGAACGCTCTGAAAGATTCTTCAAACATCTATGTTACGCTAGCGTAGTAACCCCATGACGGATAAAGCTTGGTAACATTTATCATGTGCGTCAAACTCAATTTGCCTTCTACAGCTGTTTGGAATTGCTGAGAAAACGAAAAAATGTCAAAATTGTTCGACGACCGAACACGATCTGGGAGTTCACGTTCAGAAAAGCACGGGCAAATGCCGGAACGCACTAAAGCAATAGCAAGACGAAAACCGAAATATCGTCAGTGAAAATCATCTTTGCACACGACCTTTTTCGTGGTTTTCTGGTCTAATTTTCATCAAATGTATGATGCAGAGTGACAAAGAAGGGACAGTGCACTGAGTTGGAAAAAAATCGTTCTAAAATAGAAACATATTTCGTTCCATGAAAACCAACTACGGTTCAGGTTTGTCCTAAAACTACAATTTAACTAGCGTTATTCCAGTGCTTATATATAGTAAGCATAAAAGCTTTCCCGTATGATTGTGCAATTTCCATTTCATTTTTGGTAATTCGCGTACTAGGTGCAGGTTTTTGATATAATGACAAACGTGAGACAAACACTATTCAATTTTTGCACGCCTGCATGTCGTTTTTAGTGGTCCACTCTCTTGTGATGATCAGTAGAGACGTAGCTGCAAGGGCAACGAGCCCCCACCCCCACTTTGGCCGAGGACGGTTGGTGGAAAACATAAGGGTCACCCTTACCGCTTTAGTGCGTGCGTGTAAGTGGAAAGCAAGCAGAAAAATCGTAAGGGTCCTTCTCACCACTTTAGGCCGATTTGGTGAAAAAGTTTAGGAGCAAAAAAGTAGTAAGCTGAAGCCTTGGAATTTTCTGGTCGCGGGAAGGCAGGCAGGTACAATGAGTTTTTACAGTTATCGCATGAACGCCATCCTTGTTTCGAAATGGAAAAAGTGACCTAAATAGCTGTTTTTACATCGATTTTTTTCAAACAAAATTTCGGGAGTTATACCGCCAGACCCGCGCTCGTGGGGCTTTGCCTCCGCTTCCGCTGAGGGCTCTTTTTCCAGGCCCGCGGCTCGGCGTGTTAGCTTAGCCACCGCTTGAGCCCCCCTACTTTTGTAACGCTAACTACGTTTCTAGATGAGAGAATCGATTTGAGCGGTGCTTTCGAAGCGCCGGATAGATAGTTAGCTGGCGTGCTATTGTTTCTGAGTTTTGATGCGGGCGCCACGCCGCTTTTATGTTTAAGCAGTAAACGGCAGAATGAGATAACTCCAAGCGAACCAACAGCGGAGGATATTCCTACGAGACCCGAGAGTTCGAAAGGAAAATAACGAAAACTCTGTGTCAACATAGATATATATATATGTGTTTGTGTGTGTGTGTGACACTGTCCACGTAAACTTGCGACACGTAGGTTTTATCAAAACGCACTGTTGAAAGTGAAATCTGACTCTAGTCAATAAGCGATGCGCTGGCGGTTATTGAGAAACAATTTTTATAGAAAAATATGGCAACGTGCAAGCACAGTGTTTGGCGGAAAATTACGGTAGTTTGCACCATCGGACAGTCGCATAAAAGTGGCACTTTTTTGTCCCGCTTTTGCGCGTTTGCAAGCAGTCAGCCGTCTCTATTTTGGTCAACAAGTCGGAAGGATATCTTCTTGACAAAATGTGATTGCTGTTGACGTAGCGCCGCATGCGCTTAGATGCTGGCACTCGTCAACTAAAGGCTAATTTGTGACTTTTCCGCACATTGTTTAGGAACATAAACTGTGTTTTGTCTGTGAATAAAGCATTACACGAGCAAAATGCCCAACCACGCACCTTCCGTTTTTATCTAGAACTACAAATGCAGTCTAACAAGGCGACGCCTGTCGACTTTTGACAGATATTTTAGTTGCACACAACTTATGCTTTAGACGGATAATAACAAACGCTAGTAAATAGCGGGTGACGGCTACTACCTGGTACCAGGTTGCATACCGAGTATTACCCGGTATTTATATTATATTTATATTACCCGGTACCCCGTATCTGAATGAACTGTAAGCGTGGTACATTCTAAAAGTACGTATTGTTTTTGTCGAATGTTTTAGCAACGTCGACCATCGGCGGTTTGAAGTTTGCTTGAAAACTTTTTGCTGAGTGTTCTTTCTGCTTCACAGTCGCGTTTTCAGCTTTACGTTTTCTGAACCTGTTTATGACCGCACAAACCGCAAAAATTGGTATGTGAGCAACTGACAATAGACTACCGCCAATCCAGAGGCCTAAATCCAGAAAAGTTAAATCGACTTTTCATCGGCCGAAATAACAGTGCTTACCGAGAATGCCA